>JXSR01S035424.1:63999-84397 GCA_000969725.1 Ophiothrix spiculata
GAGAAATTATATGTCAAAAGCTAAATAATAATCAATTGAAACAATAAAATGTTACCTTCCATCTTCATCTGGTCAAGGTCTCTGTTCAAACTGGCTGCTACTGATCCTGTCTCCCCTGGTAATATTGGTGCAAAGAGCGTAGAATCATTTAAGAATAAATACATGTCATTTTCACAGGTATCGGCTCGATCATTGATGAATACAAGAAACAGGAGTAGTCCAAGTATAGATCCTTGTGGCACTGAAGTGGTGACTGACTTGCGATGGATCAGAAGAATGACCTAAAATAACCATCTTAATCAACCTTCCGCAGAGGTAGCTCTCCAAAAAGGTTACAAGCTGTCCACTTAGCACACAGTCCATCTTTGTCAATGGCCTCTTTGATATTAAGACCTATGATTTGGACCAAAACCAGAGGAAAAAACATCATTTATTAGATCATCGAGTTATTACATGTCCTAGTATGTGACCGGAGGCATAACACATTATCTGAGATTACATAAGCAAAATATGAAATATCTATAATGATTTGACGAAACATCAAATATTTTCAAAACCTTTTTCTGAACAATATTAATGCTATGTCAATATGACCTATGATTTGGACCAAAACCAGACTGTCTGTCTGAAATGAAGTTGTTGCAAAGGAGATAGCTTTGCAGTTGCTTGTTGACTACTGCTGTCCTACTGAGGACAATGAGGACAGACTGTACATTGAAGGATCGGCTATGGAGTGTCTATAGTTGTATGCATAGAATCCATTTTCCATTGGTTTGCAAATGCACCGGAGGAAAAACAAAGTCAAAGAGTCGAGAGTACAGGTTCTAATTTTTAAACTAAAACTCGGATTTAAACAAATTTGCTATCATATTAAACAGGAATAAACAGCTGTTGACCGATACCAATAACTCAATTTTGACTTTTGAATTAAAAATGTATCTTCCATGGCGTCTCGAATGTCAACAATTCTGCTACTTTTGAAAATACCAAAATTCTATGAAAATTTTAGCCGAAAAATGTCACTTGCTTCGTACAATCTTAAAGACATTACATGATGTTTCCTATAACATTTTTGCTTCAAAAATCTTTTCCCCTATTTTGCCCTGTTTGTTCCGCCTACCACCACCATTACCATATTGTCCATCCTGATGTCGCCACTGCTCATAACTATTCAGGACATAATTTACCAACACAAGACATATAACCGAAGTAGATATAAAGCGTACTTCAACAAAGGCAGGAAAGCTCATCAAACTAGGGAATTGTGTTCCGCACGTATCCTCTCAAATTCAAGTGTCACAATATTACATGGTCAAATTACTTTATAAACGCATTTCTAATTCTAAAGCATAAAATGAGTCGTTTATTATTCCAAACTTGTAACATACGGCGTCAGATTTGTATATAAGAATATTAGCTTGTTTATTGTTAATAGAAATGTATAAGTAGACACTTTAGGTGACTTTTTAATTATAAATTCTTTAAAATTGTCTCTAAATGAAAGTAGTTAATCTAAGGAATCCAAAACCGTTTGAATTTTTTCAAATCCGAACTTGCGTTGCAAAGTTATGAAGGTTTTTGTAACGCTATTCTAACTAATTTTGGAGAACACAGGTCAGGGGATAAATCGTTTTCTTTCTTTGACTAGCGAGGTCACGGCACCAATAACAGTTACACCGATAGTCAATGTTTTAATTGTCTGAATGGAAGATTGTATTCGTGATATTAAAGCTTGGGCTTTGAACAACAAACTCCAACTCAATGACAATAAGACTGACTAAGATATTACATTTCCATTCTCGCATTGTTGACTGTGAACAACTTCCACCTTTAAAGATTGGTGATACAAATATTAATCCAAGCCCTGGAGCCCGCAATCTCGGTGTCACTTTGGATAGTCATCTCTTGCTAAAGACTCACATAAGCATTGTTTGTCGCAGTGGCTTGGCTTTTATCTATAACCTTGGCAAAATTAGAAAATACCTTGACAATGCTACCGCTGGGCGTCTAGTACACGCTATCATTACCTTACGTCTTGACTGCTGTAATTCTCTCCTTGTGGGTCTTCCTGACAACGATCTTCAAAAACTCCAAAGACTACAGAACGCTTCAGCCCGTCTTGTCACGCGACTAAACGCAGAGATCACATCACTCCAGTGTTACAAGATCTCCATTGGCTGCCTATATCTAAGCGCATTGAATATAAGATCCTCCTTCTGGTGTTTTAAAAGACTTTCCACGATCACTCTCCTGCATATCTTGCTAATTTGCTCAGCCGCTATACACCAGCTCGCACTCTCAGATCCTCATCTCAAGTCTCTTTCGGATTTCCCACGCAGCGTCCAAGAACAAATTTCTATGGACAAAGATCATTCGCTGTTTCTGGACCAAAACTCTGGAACAAAATGCCTTCAATAATCAGGAACTCTGCTCCAATAATGACTACTAGTCAGTTCAAGCGTACTCTCAAGACTCTGCTTTTTGAAGACTTTTTTCAGTGATTGCATGAGAAATTACCTATAACTTCCAAAGTTTTCTTCTATGAATGTAATTCTGTTTATAACAATTTGTATTTGTAAAAATTGTATTTTTCCTAGGTTTCGTTAACAAGTATGTACAGCGCTCAGCGGCTTCTTTGTTATGAGCGCTCAAAAATCTCACATTATTATTATTATTATTATTTTGGCGCCCACACATGCGCGGGGTATTTAAAGATGATTAGTTCCGCATGATAAAGGGCTGATCAACACTTATTTTAGGCAGAGTTGCAAATAGAACGCAGAAATTTCACCCAAATATTTTTTTTTTTGTGCCGCTTGTTGTTTAATTACATGTGATTAAGCAGATATATTTAAAAAATTGTTAGGTGTGCATGAATGTACACATAACTTGTAGTAGGCACTTCAGGTCAAATATTATCCAACTAAAAATGCACAATATTTCTTTATATGATGAAAGAAGGAACTTTCAGCTTTAAAAATATTTTTGAATGTTTGAAATCGGACCTTCAGTTGCGGAGATATTACGATTTTTATGCAGTTTGGTAGCGCTTTATTGGAGAACAGATGTCAAAGGTCAACTCTTTTATTTTCTTTATATTGGCATGGCACCAAAATATAACAGTCTTAACAAACATTTTTGATCATATCTTTAAAAGTTTTTATTGTACAAGCTTCAAATTTTCAGAGTTTGTTGCTAACATAATGTGCTTTAAATATGTAGCTTACAATGTTAAGTTGTACATCAGAAAATGGAAAATTACTTAATTAGCTGTATTTTCCTGATTTCCCAACACGTTATCAGAAATATTCCTGATCATATCTTTAAAAGTTTTTATTGTACAAACTTCAAACTTCCAGAGTATATTGCTAACATCATTTTCTTTTAGAATAGAGCTTAAAATGTGAAGTTATACATCAGAAAATGGCTAATTTGCATAATTAATGGCTTAATTAGCTGTATTTTCCTGATTTCCCAACTCGTTATCAGGAATCTAGATCACAGAACTCCACAACCGTTCAATATTTTGACTTCAAACTTTCTATATAAGTTGCTGGTAGTGTTTAGCTTTGAAGTAAAACATGCATCTAATTTGCATAATTAATGACATAATTATAATTACTTATATTAGGCACTTCAGGAATTACCTGTTACCTAATGGGTGAACGGCTGAATCCAAATAAAGGTATATTTCTGGAAGTGGATTTTCATACTAAACATGATGGTGAGGTCATTTTTGAACAAAAATGTGTAATTTTGGCCTTTAGGTTCAAGAATCATGTTATTTGACCCAAACATTTACGGGAAAGCTTACTAAATTGTGCTTTGGTGAAGTTTTTAACTACAGTATTTTACTTGTTAGAATCTAGAAAGCAATATCTAAGAACGCATTTCTCAATTTTTGATTTTTGTTGTTACTTTTTGAAATATTGTTAGGTCAAAAAGTGTCATGCTTTGCAAAAAATGGTGGCAGGGGTGAGATTTTTAACATTTTTCGGACCAATTTTTGACAATATCTTTGACTTTAGGACCAAAATTACAAATTTCTAAAAATTGGCATTTTTTTTAATTCAATAAGTCTGCAACCACGTCAGAATTCTGGTCTACAAATAGGTGGGTGTGCATGGACAAAGTCATCATCCTGATTAACATATTCTCAAATAAAAATGGTCTTTCACATAGCGCGGAATTCTGAAAAACTTCTGAAAAAGTGTCTAGAAACACCTGATTAGGTATCAAAACAAAACTGGATAAGGTCATGCCTACTTGAATATGAACTATGTGTGAATGTGTGTGTAGGTCAGCGGTGTGAAATATCAACATTCACCTACCAGATAATGGGTAAATGAGGTATCTAGTATAAGACAAGAACAATTTGCTCAAACGATATCGCATTATTTTACCATTCTTTTTAAAACAGTGTAAAACACTCCTCGTTCTTTACAAATTGACAAACCACAGAAGGCTTCACTATGTGGTTTATATCGAATATCATTTCAGTGGCAATACTAACACCAATGAATCTAACAGTATCAAAACAAGGAATACTGATACACCTATAGGCAGTGTTTCTTTGCATAATTTAAAAAGCATTATTAAATATTGAAAATTTGACCATCAGGGTGAATAGCCTCCGGATTTTTTGCATGAAGAATGTAATGCATCAAGCAGCATCGTAACAAATCATCAATACCGTAGCATGTTGTTTTCTAAACTGATATCCAACTACATCTTTATTTATTTCTAAAAGAAGAAGTGAAACTACGAAGTATATACATAAGAAATAGCACATTGTGTTTTTATTTTGGTCAACAACCGATAAATCGACTATAAGCGAGACAAGTAAATGGGATGCATAAGTCGTTCAGGATGTTCGTTGGAGACAATTTCCTGCTACATAATTGTGCTTCTGACCTTTAACAACTAACAGCCTCCGTGTGATGTTCTTAAAAACTTCATGGCCAATAAAGCTTTCAGAGAAAAAAACACCATTTATTAGATTATCGAGTTATTACATGTCCGAGTACGTATGTGACCGAAACCATAACACATTATCTGAGATTACATTAGCAAACTATGAAATATCTACACCGACTTGACAGTTAAACATCAAATATTTTTCAAAACCTTTTTCTGAACAACATTAACGTTATGTCAATGTGAAAAAGATATCAAAATTAAAATGTCAAGCTTACAATCTACACAAAAACCAATGATTAACAATGACAAAAATTGCATATACTCCGTACCAAGATCCAGGCCTACTGAGATAAGAATTCAAATATGTAATGAACTCAAATCTTTAAATGTACGACTTTGTGCCTGTTTTATAATTTAGCAATCTCATGTATACATTATGCTAGTTCAAATCAATGGTTACCAATTTTTTTTAATCCCAAACAAAGAAACGGTCAACATATTTTTTAACTAATTGTATCTAACGCTGACAAGTCCCCTAGTCCCATTGTTTGGCAACGGAGTGCCCTTCTGATGTGATTATCATGCAATAATGCGATCGGTAGTTGAATAAAAATATGTCAATAGGCTGAAGACTTGCATCATTTCATAAAACGAGTGATGCATTCAGGTTTGGTAACACATTACACTCTTTTGATATCTACTAATGTGGTATAATGATACCTAATTTTAATCCATCAGTCTACATTATCGACTTTACGTATTATTATCATTCAGCAACCAGCAACTGATGAATGCTTATTAGTCACATGTATAAATATAATAGTCTTTATGTGCCTGATATTTACAACGATTTTACAAACCATAAATAGCTTGGGATTATTCTTTGTTCTGAAGTAACGTGCCATTCAATACTACTTAGGTGAAAAGTTTGTCTCGAAAACAAATTCATTTTCTATTGTAAACCTTTAAACGATTACAAAAAAGAGCTCACGGTTAGTAAAACACTAGAATTCTAAACAGTTGGTTATTGCTTTACAAAATTGTAAATTTCCTATCATAATGCTTTGTAATTATGAATAGACCATAAAATAGGCTTACATGGACGGGTGGACGCACTGAAAAAGAATCACGATTCATATGCTGATTTTACAAAACCTGAAAATTTGTTTTTATTAACAATTCGTAAACTGACCATTTGAATAGACGCATTGTCGGGCTAGTGACAAGTGGTAATCATCGTTACACAAGCACGAAGACAGCTGTTGTCTAGACGCAAAATGTAAATAGAGTGGAAAACAAGTTGACCTCAATAACAAAAATCGAACAGATATACAATTCTGTCAAGTAGGGAATACGGTACTTCTTTATACATAAAATTGATTGAAAATCACTTTTTCATATGTTGATTGTTAATGATTCGCAAATATTTTTCCCATAAATATCACCAGGTAAAATGACTCAAAATTAAAAAGTAGGAAAACTACTGTTTCCTGTTTCAGAAACAGAGTAGTATTCAAGATTCATTTTGGATAACGGCAAAGACTCAACGTAACTGACCACACAGGCATCGAACTGTATTATTCATGAACCATCACGTCAGCTACGTGTTAAGCCCAAATTGGGTTCTCTATTGCATATGCAACATTTATAACAACATCTGCACCAGAGATTAGGGATCACGTGCATCGTTCGGCAATAATCGAAAATAAGAGGGGAGGTGTTACATTCTGTTGAATCCTGTAGCTATACAATCTGCTTATTTATACATATGTACATTTTCTTATTTTACCGTTTAGTATAATATTGGTTTATTTCCGGCTTATTTCATCACCACCTGATTATTTTTTTTTCAATAACATTATCTGCTCATTTTATCTATATTTATACAGATGCTAAGGATTTTTTCTGTTTTATGTGGATTAAATATGCTTTGATACATTGATCTAATTTGTACATGGTTATAAAGGATACTCCTGATCATAATTTGTCTTGACAACAATAGAATAATTTTTGGTACATAGGGTAAAAAGCATTATCATCATCATGACCATCATCAAAATCCTTACTATAGAATAATCTATTTGACAGTTTATTTAATTGATTTTAAATAACAAAAATGCTATGTTTTGATCACTTATAATGATATTCATTGGATAGAGTAAACCTTTAGGCATTTTTTCTACCAAATATGTGGCTGTCCAGCCCGTATGAGCCATAAATGCCAGAAACTTCATTTTACGCTACAGGTGAAAATACATGTCAAGGTCGTAATTTGCCGAAATTGATATTTTGACAGATTCACAATCCCCGTGCTTTCTACAAAATACCAGCATAATTTAATTTCAAGAAAATGACAGGAAATGTATCTGCATATTTTTAAGACAATCAATAGAAAATATAGGGCTTACTGATATTTGAACGCGTTAATCTCAGTTATACGTTTTACGCCCTGACAACCTTTGACGGACCATAACGTGACTTCTGGAAATCGTGTGAAGTTCATTAAGGTGTCATTTTAATCCTTAAAGCATGATCTTTGCAAATGATTAAAAAAATGAAAATGACAAGAATTGGCATTTACGGCTAGTTTAGGATAAACTGTCATATATGTGATAGCTCACTCCGAAAGAGGGGACTTAACGACAGAACGCTTTTCAAGAAACTGGGGAAAATAGGCAGCAAAAAATAAAGAAAATAATAAAAATTTCTATAAGATTTTCTGTTGTAAAATGTGATCGGCTTGATCAATTTCAACATGTAAGTGTCATTTTAAAGCTCAGAAAATGCTGTAAAATGAAATTATAACATTAAAATCGATATGCATCTGCAAGCAAAGTCCCCCCCCCCCTTATTTTTGGAGCGAGCCATAACATTATGACCACTTAAAGGGTGTTAATATCAAAGGTAATCCGCTCGGCAGTAGGATGGTTAATTGAATTTAGACCTATACCTAGGAATAATAATTCGAATGTGCCTTAGAAATAGCGTACAAGCTGGAAGCGTCTAAGCTTCCCAATTTATATGCACATATTTTCGACTTACGTTTCTGTTGAATTCACATGGGTAAATAAAATGTAAGATTGGCTAATCGGGAAAATTGAAATGCCAATTGTATCCTTGAAACGATTGAAGTACAGTAAAAATGAAGTGTGCTTACGTCCATTTTACACTTTTGTTTTGTGTACAGGCAATCAAGGATTTGCTTAGTTATCCATGCACACAATGATATTCGTTAATAGGTAAACGTTCGTTTCGTTATCCATACATTGTACATAAGTGTGGATAATTCATACCTTTAGTACTCGAAAATGCTAGGCATACGCTTAGAACACCTTGTGGATAAAGAATTAAATATACGTCCAACGAACGCGTAATAAACGCTGTATAGCCAAAACTAGTGTTTATGGTATACGTTGGCCTAAACATACATGTAAATGTGAGAATGGGTCATTACGGAATAAACATGATAAAGACTAAAACTAAAGCTGTGAGTAAAGTTGTAAGCCTTTCCTTCATAATATGTATATATTTGCTTTACACCAGATACATAATTGGAAGAAATACCTTTACCACACAATTGGATGTTTTACCTGCATTATGTTCCGATATTTCAACTAGTGATTGCATTAGCTATCTAACTATGTCAAGAAAGTAGTAGAAGAGCGACTGTAAAATCCTATTTCTACTGATAATTCAGAATCAGATCCTTAAGGGTTTTAAATAATCCATATATATAGAGTGTGAAACCTATCCATATTAAATGTTCATCGACTTAGGCTATAAGTGTTGAAAATTAAGTTAGCATGCTTTTAATCTCGATCAAGTCACCAAAGGGAATGATTTTACAAGCTGTGGAATTGAAATAAATCTATTACATTTGTGACTATGTTTTCGTTCTTATCTTATCTTACCTTACATGGGACGTGAACTTCAATTAGCAGTAGGATTTATGGTACCATAATAATTTCTAGTGCTCTCTGTCGCATATTTAAAATGAGAAGTGTTTGATTGTAAGGTTGTCTTTATGTTCAATAAATGCGCCATGTTTGTTTTTATGTCAATTTGAAAAATACCCCTGATATTTTAGCTAGGAGCATTACACGTAGATTTGAATAATTAGTCAGAATTTTATGCTGCAATTTACATCTTGATCAATACATGTGTATAGTATGAAACATTATGTAGTGTTAAAAGAGGAACATAAAAACTTGTTCCTTATTTTACTGTTTTTCAATAAATGCATGTCATAATACAAAACTCAATTTGATTCCAATTAGTGAATATAGTTCTACGAGCCTGAGATGTTAGTACGATGTTATCCCTAGGAGTATATTCTACCATTGCCATGGTAACAGCGTTTATCTTGAATTATATTGGTCTTACAGGAGAACGTTTAGTGGGAAAACGACAACATTTTACCAAACTGACCTTGGATCTAGGAAGATAAAACAATAATACGTGGCACTAAAAAGACTTTTATAACACTGTTGATTTCTTTTATAATAAGAATATATACCGATTTTTTAAGAGGGCGATGGTAAATAATATTGACTGGTTTGAATCACATCAATCGAAACAAAAATATTTTCTGAAACATTTTGTACATTATTGTACAATACACAGACTGTGCAGTATTAACCCTTGTTCTCCTAAGCTATTTTTTGTAACACGTCCTCCGAACGGGTTTTTGTTGCAACCCCCACCCCCAAATATTTTAGAATGGAACCCCTATGAACTTAATTTTGCTGTTCTTAGGGGGTCGGAAAATAAGGGTTAACTCACGAACTTAGAAATAAAATGGGACAAACCAAAAAGTGTATTCTCTAAAGAATTATGAATCTCGGTTACATACATTTTTAAAAGCTACTCGAAACTTACAGATAACTCAAGTGTTTTTAGTCCAAGACTTTGTTATTTTAAGCTTAGGTGTTGAACTCTTAAGTGTAGCGTGGGACGTGTGTTATTCCCTTCTGACGTTAAGTTGTTAAAGATATTCTAAGCAATGCCATTTATCGTTTGTGTTCAAGTTTTCACAACATAAATTACGTTTGAAAATATTTCTAGAGAGTGTCGTATTAGAAATTGGTTGGAATAAAGATTAGTTATCTTGTTATATACAAAAGTGGACAAGTCTAAATGTTAAAACACTTCAGGTAATATAAAAATATGAAAATGTACAACACAAATTCTTCTTCTAAACAAAATCTATTCATTTAGGCATCATCTTGAATTTAAGCATTTAAAAACAAATGAAATTAGACTTTTCTGGACACACAGTGTTTTTTATGTTAATATTTCATTATACAAATTACAACTTAAAGAGTACCTTGGTCTTGCAGTTTTTAAACGTCAAGAACAGTGAGATTTTGTTGCCATACCGACTCATTATGCACTAGTGTTTTGATTACCTAAAAAGGCTTATAAATCACAGCAATCACCTTTTTAATAAATCCTAAAGAGCCTTTTTAGAAAACCTTGAACATTCACGCATAGCAAATGCCTACTTTGCCTCATTCGACCGCGTGATTTGAACACAGGACATCTCTTATTCTTATTCCAGTCAAAAGTCAAAGAATACGTTACCTGGCAGTGATTCGTTGCTTACATATATCCCCCATCCTTATCAGACTCAAGAATATACTTTTTTGACTTATACAGTACCGGTGTAATGAGACTGAGTGTCCCCATAACCAGGGGTCCGGGTCTAATTGAACTACACGGAATAAGTCGCAATCGATGATTTATTGATCGCACATGTACAAGTACGTTCTACACAATTTAATAGCATCTAGGACATTTCAGTTACACGGACGCTGTATTTTATTACACCGGTTTTATTTAGTGCTATTGTAGTTACTGTATATATAACTGCTACCTATTCAAATTAATTCAGCAAAACCAATTTATGACTGAATGAACCATGATCAAATGTACCGGAATGATACCGATGTGTTTTTTGGCTCAACATAAAATGGCTCATCATGAAATGCAAAATCAAAGTTTGTATAACCAATGGTTATCCATCCATTACTAGTGGTTGGTCACTAATTTTGGTTCCTGGTGTGTGTTTTTCACACATAATTGTCGCTATTTTAATTCACTGCCATGTAAATCCTATGGGATTGTCGCTCATGGAGGGTGATTTATTGTACGTCCGTCACTTTACGGCTCCGCGTGACACACTTCGAGTCTTCCAAACGGATTAGCAGGAAAAATAACGCACTTTGATCAAAACAAATCGCAACAAGCGCAAACCGTGTTTGCGCGTGAAACAAAGTACACACGTTGTATATGCGTCAAATGAATATTTACGTGATCTGTCTGTATATCGGGCCTAACTCCAAACATATCCGGAGGTACAATGAACAAGAACAAGATAAGATGGTAAAAAAATTATTTGGACAACTCTTTGACTATTTATAACTGACTTAACCCTAAATTGGGCATTTATGGAGCGGAGCGGCATAACTAGGGGCAAGAGGGGGGGGGGGAAGTTGCCCAGGGCGCCACCTCTAGGAGGGCGCCAAATCGCCACTACATGAACAATTATTGGAACAACAACAGCGACATACTGCTGAAATTAGCAAATTTTTACCGATTTTTCCACGCGCCCTTACGATTTCGGTACGTTTTAGCATAAATAAGCAAATATTACCGCAAAAGCTTCGTGCGCTGGAAAATCATTTTAGCAAAAATTTCCCATTTTAGCCAAAAAATAGAGTTTTTCAAAGTTGTTGTAATTTTGGGGGTGTACCTTTACCCGAGGGGGGGGGGCGCCAGTTTCACTTCTTGACCCAGGCGCCAGACACCCTCGCTACGCCGCTGTTGAAAAGGTATCTTGAAAGCGGCACATACCCTTACCTTCCATCAGTGAAAGTGACACCCGTGTACATTCGGTGATGTACGTGATCATAGTAGTGGTATAATGTGTGCAATAAGTAAATTTCCCCTATATATATTATAATCATAAAACTGTGATTAACGGTCTTAGAAATTTGCTTATTCTTTAGTTTTGTTGACTATCTGATCTTAAGTTGTAGTCAACACCAAATTCAAAAATATTTCGGTCTCTTTGGACCCTATGATGTGTAAGTTACCATGTTAAAGTGTCTGTTTGTGCTACACAAACATCTTGGCCTCTAGTAGTGAAATCCCCAGATAGTGTCAGGGGGGAATTTACTTATTGCACACGGTGTAGCTGTGGTACTTCTGACGATTGCATAGCGTCAAACCCAAAATAGTCTAGGGTTGGCGAACGTTGACCATTTATTTTGATGTGTAACAAAGCGAATAAGGACTAAAGTTTGGAGTTGTAAGCCTATTCTTTATTGTTTTCTGTACAACCGGGAGACAGAGCTCCGGGAGACTGTAATCCCTACTGTACTGGCTTTCTAATGAATGTTTTACTTGCAAAAAAGATCCAGCACCTGACTGCACAGATTGCATTTAATCTCTGTTAATAAAACAGAACTTAAAATATATTTCTAGCGATAAGTCAGAAGCAGTTCTCCTTAAGGGGATTAAATAATTCAATATGATATTTATAGTGGTAGAGTGTTAATTCATTCATATTCGATTTTCATCGACGTAGGCTATAAGTGTTGAAAATTAAGTTAGCATGCTTTTAATCTTTATTAAGTCACCAAAGGGAATGATTTTACAAGCTATGGAATTTAAATAAATCTAATGCATGAGCGACGATGTTTTCGTTTGTATCTTAACTTATATGTGATAATTGTAAAGCTTACAAGGGACGTGAACTTCAATTAGCAGTAGGATTTATGGCTATATAATTACAGGTGCTTTCTGTCGCATATCCAAGATGTGGAGTATTTTTATTTTTAGATTGACTCTATGTTCAATAGATGCGTTATGTTTGTTCTTGTATATTTAAATATTACCCTTGAGCAAAACCATTCATTTATATTTTAATATTTTAGCTATGAGCATATCACTTCAAATCAGAATTATTGATCGGAATTTTGTGTATAATTTTACATCGTAAAATTGTTATTCGTCATTGTACTTTGTTCTTGCATGCATGTCATAATACCAAAGTAATTAAGATCTATGGGTGATGGGATATAATACGTTTAATACCAAGCTCTTGTATTTGCTCCTTTGTTAAAATGTATGTAACTGAGATTGTTTTATACACTAAACAATCCCTTCATTTTATGTATCCCTTTCACTATTTGTAATAGTCGACAAGTAAGAAAAAAAACCAAAAGTTGAATGAAAATTCACCGGAACAACTTTTTTCGGTCTATGTCATACATTTAATAAAATATTTAACTCTTGTCCATTTAAGGACCCCCTCCCCCCCCCCCACACACACCCACAAACGGATTATCGCTTATTTGCTCAAAACGCAAAACAAAGTGACCCGGGCATCTAAATGGGCATGTTAATGAAATTCAGGTGGGGTAGAGTAAGGTGTCAAAGTCCGTTGGTAGAGGGCTTGGTAACTATACCCCTTCCCTCATAGAAAAGTCGCTTTTTTGTGGAAATATATGATTCTGCATGCCATTATACTTAAACTTGTTAGAATTACCAATTCCTAGCAGATCAATCAAAAAATTAATATATTTCAAAATTCAGAACCTTTATTAGCCAAAATTCCACTACACACAGCCTTTGTGATCATTGTATTTGATTGTCATTTGATTTATTCTCAATTTTTTGATTTTTTGACTTACTTATAGAAATATTGCCAAAGTATGCCACCAAAAATAAGCCAAAATGACCAAAAAAAATCACTTTGGGCCATAATAGGCCAAAAATGACAAATAAATCATTGTGGGTCAATTTTGGACCTACTTATGGCAATATTTTAAAAAGTAAGTCAAAAATCAAAAATTTAAGAAATGCAATCCTAGACATCTGTTTCTACTGTAATGTAGATTCTAAAACGCATAAGAGGTTGCTGTTTAGTAAGACATCTTTGTACAGTTGATGAAATTACAGAAGGTATGCAGTGTTCAATTACGACCCTAGGAATAAAAATGGGCCAAACAAATCAGAGTGTTCTCTTGATAATTACAAAACTCGGTTACCATACATTTTAAAAAGCTACTCGAAAAACACAGATACTTCAAGTGCTTTTTAGTCTAAGAATTTGTTATTTTAAACCCGGGTGCTGAATTCTTAAGTGTAACATGGGATGCATGCTCATTCCCTTCTGACATCTAATAGTTCAAGATGTACTACTTAACTTATGTACTTTATCGTTTGTGTTCGGGTTTCCACAACATGAATAACATTTAAATGTATTTCCCAGTTGTGTTGTGTGGCATGTGTTTGTTTTGATATTTTATCAATAACAACATTTTCTGGATCTTTGGTTGATTTCAAGCTTAAGATAGAGAAAGAGAAGACGAACTTCGCTGTAAAAAAAATATTAAGCTATAACTATACACGTTTCTGATAAATCGTATTTTATAACATTTTCTTTTTTATTTGTTTTGAATTAGATAATTATTTAGAACTAAAGAAGTAGGCATGAGACCCTTTATATAATAAGCACAGAAAAATACACAAAATATTAGATGTGTTCAACCATGCGGTACCTATTATTTTTGTAGGTGAAACGAATCAAATTGAGATTAATATATCTCACAGAGCAACAGAGTGTAAATGCTCTGTCACAGATCCCCATATAGAGTCATACGTACGCTTAACGCACTTAATCTCCCTATTATTTTGTTTCATACATTGTTGTTCATCATGTGTTCGTAGATATACGTTCACTACGTTATCCATACTGCTGCATTCGTTATTTATAGGTTCAATTCGTTATCCATGTGACACAACCCTTAAACATGGACATTGTTCACTTAACCAAACATTAAATTCGGATTAACTGAAGTCACTGACAGATTTTATGTTAACCAATCACAAACAAGAATTATTTTTACTCATTAGAGATGCCTGGTCGGTGTATGTACTCCAAGTTTCTTCATATTTGGCAAACTACTGAACCGATATTTATGATCTAAAGCTCAAAATAATATATTATTTATGTGCTAGACCGCTAATAACAAGTGATGGCATGGAAGTCATTAAAAATAAGCCAAAATACGTGCCAAAGTTGTCAATTCCTTCGTACATGAAAATGCTTGCACCTTAGTTGTTTCTAAGCGGTCTGCATGTCAACGGTAAGTTTTGATATATTCAACTTTACAAATTTGTCATTTCTTTAAGATAAGCGCACTAAAAAAATAATAAAAACCCATGTTATAGTATAGGAAGTTTTGGAAATGCAGCTCTTTACCTGATCAATAATTAACGCTGGGTTTCGTGTTCTTTCTACTATCTCAAGCAATATGATTAAAGAGGGACAAAATGAGTCAATATAAACGTGGAACACGCCAAAGCTGAACGAATAATATCTTGCTTAGTGGTGTTTGTAAGGGCTACCATGATGGTGTCTGTTTGGCACACGTTTCCTATATGAAACGTTTGTACGTTATTCGTACGTTTAGGCACTAAACGGTGATGTGTGACTGATCATATTATAGGATAACTTTAATACTCAAGTGGTTAAAGGGGGTCCATATGGACCCAACATTTGTTTTTTACGCGTCAGCGCAAAAACGCGAAGTAATCTTTCATCGCCCTTCTATGTAATTTTCTAACTTTACCATACCCTTCACTTGGTGGCAAAAAATTCAAATCAACCCATCCCTTCCCATGCTAATTAGCATAAATAAGCATTTTCGAGGGCGCTCTTCAAATTTTATTTTGCCCATAAAATCGTAACTGAACAATTTTTTTTTTTTCAAATTTTATTTCAGGAATGTATTTGTACTTACATTTAGCAAATATGAGCCAAATTTTATTGAAAAATTTTTGCCGCCATTTTGAAATGGTGTGTCCGACTTTCGTATTGTTTTCTTTATTTTCGTTGATTTGAAGAAATATACTTGTGACCAGATTTACAACATATTCAGATATCAAAAAACTTTTACAATCATTAAACATAGAAGGATGTTACTCAAGAAAACAGTACTATGAGGAACAACTCGATTTCATAAAAGCAAACGCCTACAAACAAAACGAAACGTCATTAAAATACGCATATACAATGTACATTGAAAATAAAATATTCTACCGGGTTTATTGCAAATAATATTCCCAGGTAAATTGTGCCTGTTGTTGCTAAACCTAAATATAACAAAATGATTTGAAATTTAGTAGAAAAATTGAAGTTTATTCTGTTTTCTCTTCTGATCTGATGCAAAATTTTATGTTGTGCTGAAATATAATTGCATAACAGCATAAGCACTTCGTTAATATGATTTAGAACTTGAGATCTCTTCGGGGGGGGGGTTGTGCTATATATTTTGCAGTTTGCGTTGTATACTAAATGCAATAGCGAGTTCATGTCATTCTAAATTCATCTAAACATTTGTTACACTTGCAGAAACGAAAGATAAATAAATACACATCATTTTTGTTCATGTGTAACTCTACGCTTTATTTTATTTACTTACAATATTACATGTAGTGATCAGTAAATTACAAGCACAATGGCAAACTGACAAAGGGGCAAAAAATAAATATATTTGGTGAAAATTTACTGTATTATGTATTTATGTAACTATAGCATATCGTAAAATAAATGCTTAAACAAATGATGTTACTAAAGATTTGACAATTTGGTGCTAACTGTAAAAGATACAATATTAAATTAAAATTGAGGCGGGTCAATCATAAAGAAACAGATATTTACTGACAATATCCGATAAGTCGAGGTTCCATTTAATGTGGACAAACAACAGAATTAGTTCAGATGATTCTTTAAAACGTTGATAGTGAATCAAATATTTAAAAGTAATCGTTACGATAATTAGATTACTACACTAAAGTTGTACAGGCGTATTTAATTTCATTAAATCGGTTTTACTTATGCTTATTTGTTTTAAATGAATCGATTTTGTTGCTCGAAAAGATGAAATAATTTTAGAAAGTAATGTCAAATACCTTTTACTCATAATTATTCAGGACATTACCAGCACAGGTTAAAACCGAATTAGATACCGAGGGTTGAGAGCCACAAGGCCGTAATTACAAAAAAAAAAGCCACAAGGACGTATTTGCACATTTGTTGCACGTGCAAATATGGCCTTCTGGCCCTTTGTTACCCGTGGAAATACGGCCTTGTGGCTCTTAACCCTCGATATGCAACGCACTTCGTATAGAAGGGAAGTTCAGCTTACTAGGAAATTGAGTTCAGCACGTATCCTTTCCAATTTAAGTGTCTCAATATAACATGGTCAAATTACTTTGCAAGCTTGCAGCTAATAATCAAGCATAAAATACAGCTTGCAGGTAATTATCAAGCATAAAATACATATATTAATATTCCAACCTTGTAACAAATGGCGTCAGATTTGTATATAAGAGTTTTTACCTTCAATGCTTAAAGAAGTGTTTAAGACAAGTATTAAAATTTGCTTAAACCAATTTTGCACTGCATTTGTATAAATAGGGATGACTTTTGCAATCTTCATATTATTTAGTACAATGCCAGAGGAGAGAGATAAATTGAATATTACTGTAAGTGGCATAAAAATTGAATTTGCTACTTTTTTGATAATGCGATTGCAAATATTATCGTGTCCGGCGCTTTTGTTAAGATTGAAGTTGTCAGTTATTAAGATGTTCATGACAACCTGTACAAATTAACCCATTGGAAGCAGAAATTAATGGGAGAGTCCTGATATCTTCTTTTGGCTTGTTGCAACAATTATTTGGTATATTTACGTCTAATATATTTTTGAAGCAGATAAAAACATTTTTATGTCCAATTGTGTTGCCGAAGGCATGCACATTATCAGAGATAATTTCTGCAAAAATGGAATATCTACATTTGAATTTAAACATTAGTCCATAGTTTATATTCGCAGGACCCATTCCTGAACAGTTTTTATAGTTCCTATGTTAAAATACGCAAATAAAACATATTTGAAAATGCACATATACAATAAGATGACATAAATATCCAGCGATAAGTAAAACAAAATGACGCGAATGTTATGTACAATATATCAAAACACCAATGAAATGCTGATGGTTTTGATGTGACACTTTAAACCAATTTAGCACACAAGCTTTGAAAATTAGAATCTTTCAAAATGTCTAAAATACAGAAAAAAATGTTATTAATTATAATTTTGAATTAGAAGTGGTGGACATTTGCAGTATTTAATGACTGCCACATTAATATTTTTGACCAAGAATGGATCTGACATGGTGAGAAAAAGCGAACTTAATTTATTGATAATATAATTTAAACAACCAAAATTCTACCACACCTTAAAATCGACCTCCGGACTCTATTCATTTATTTTCAACTTCAGCCGGTCGTATTTTGAAATCGACTTTGTCAGAAAAATATACCTCTTAATGTGACACGTAACACATTTGAACCCTGTCTAATATCTCGAGGGAAAACGTCGTATCTTCTTTCTCATTTCAACATCAGATGAGCTTTTGGAGTGATAAACGAGTTCATCTATTGGTTGTATCGCATACCTTCTTTGCAACAAGATATTTGCCGTTGAGACTTTTGAATAATGACGTTTAGCAACAGGTTAAGTGAGCACTTTGGTGTTTTGGGTTTTACTGAGCCCATTCATTTATCCTAAATTGCTTGCATTTTGTTATTGTAACTTACTTTGTTAAAATTCATGTGAACCAAGTTATATTCTTTAGTAATTGTAAATTGCAAGTGATTTGAATAAATATTATTATTATTATTATTATTATTATTACTTGAACTGTTAAATGGCAATCATTTTGGTATTTATGCATCTCAAGTCAAATTACCCCTCACTAAGGCATACCTGTTTAAATGATACATTTGTCGGAATTTTAATTTGATATTCAATTTAGGATTTGTGTGTAGTTTAAAAACATTATGCACTTTGAAATATTGTTATAAGTGAATGTATTTTTCACGATACACGATATCTAAAAAGTCCAGTTTATATTAAATGTAAAAAAAAAAGGTATATCAAATGTGTTAATCAAAATGAAACCTATTTGTATCGCTACCCAAGGTAACATTCAAAATATTGCAGTAATTATCGCCTGTAACAAAGATAAAAATGGCACTATGGCTCTAAGGAATAGTTTCTGTTATTCACAGCATAATATAAATTAACGATACAGCAAGCAGTAATATTCTTTTTCCTGCTACAATATTACATTTCTGACCTTTACTAACTAACAACCGTCATAAGGTTTATAACTTTATTGCCATTACGTTTATTACATTTTTTCCTTTGAGTATGAGGCACGTTTTCCAATTTTATGAGACTCAGAATTACGAGAATAACAACACGCATGTTCAACAATTGTTACTTTTACAGCCCGTATAACTGAGTAATAACTTAATATAACCTTTAGGAACACATTACCCGAAACTACTCTAATGAGACCTTGTTGTTCAAAAAGATTAGGAACTTTATTTGTCACAATACATGTCAAATACTAGTAGTCCTTAAATATGTATTCTTTTCGACAATAAAATTAAAATATTCTTTATAATTGAAGATAAAACATGTTTTAGCTACGCGTTTAATTATTTTAGTACATTAGAAAAAAGTATCATTTGCATCAAAACAAAACAAAACCCTCTACAATAAAGCAAGAAAACTGATATATTTACCCGGAGATTGAGATGAGATGGTCCTTAATGCATCAGGTCGAATCAACAATAGATTGATCACAGTTTAAATTGTTAGGGAAAGAAATCTTGATGGTAAAATAATTACATTACAGCAGTATATTTTGATCTATATATATTTCATTTTGTTAGTGATATAAAGCGCATAGATTTACACACGAGCTTGAAATAACGAAAGCTCTTTAATTTACTTCTGAAAATAACTTTTATAAAAATGTGACAAAAAAGCCTGATAACACCATAATTGAAATTATGAAGTTTATTTAAATTATAAATGCTTTTGTGTAATCGATACTCAAGGTAAAAACTTATTTACATCAAAGGAGTTATTCCTACTCATCTTTTTCCCCCTTTTTTTATTCAAATCTATAATCATATTACATATTCATATATAGTTAATCTCAAACAAAACCTTTAGTTTATCCAGTATAGAGAAATATTATTTTACATGCGTATCTCTGCGTGTTTTGTACGCTCTGCAAAGTTCACAGTTTCAAATTATGCAATTACATAGTGTTCATTTTCTCAAATAACACAGGTAAATTCCATTTGAAAACAGTCTCGAGTAACTTGACAATAGAAAAATTCCTTTATATATATATCTAGATTTGCAAGCTTCGGTCTAAATTTTTCACGATACATGATATCTAAAAAGTCCAGTTTATATCTAATGTGTTTATCAAAATGAAACCTATTTGTATCGCTACCCAAGGTAACATTCAAAATATTGTAGTAATTATCGCCTGTAAGACAGATAAAAATGGCACTATGGCTCTAACGTTG
>JXSR01S035424.1:94604-104620 GCA_000969725.1 Ophiothrix spiculata
ATAATTAAATCCATATAAAAGTATACATTTCTAGAAGTGAATTTGCATACTGAACACGCTGGTCATGTCATTTTTGGACCAAAATGTGAAATTTTTGCCCTAAGGTGGTCAAAAATCATGTTTTTGGCCCCACAATTTACGGGAAAGCTAACTACACTTTGCTTTGGTAGAATTTTGAGCTGTTTTATTTTTTAGAATCTAGAAAGCAATATAATTTTTTTTTTCTTCATTTTTGAAATATTGCCAAAAATAGGTCAAAATACCACTGCTGACACCCAAATATGTGGCAGCAGTGGAATTTTTGACGTTTTGGACCAATTTTTGACAATATCTCTAAAATCAAGAAAAAAATCAAAAATTTGAAAAAAGCTTTCCTAGATTTTGCTTTCTAGATTCTAAAAAGCAAAGCAAAATTTAGTTAGCTTTCCCGTAAAACCGACTGCGCCTTAGAAATATATAGTGTACAAGCTGATGCGTCTAAGCTTCCCAATTTATATGCACATATTTATGACTTACGTTTCTGTTGAATTCACAAGGGTAAAAAAGATGTAAGATTGGCTTATTGGGAAAATTGAAATGCCAATTGTATCCTTGAAACGATTGAAGTACAGTAAATGAGGTGTGCTTACGTCTATTTTACACTTTTGTTTTGTGTAAAGGCAATCAAGGATTTGCTTAAACTACGGTCACAATGATCGTACGATCAAAAGACTCGTACGAATCATTTAAGAATGAGAATCGTACGACGTTCGGAAGAATAGGTATATTTTTTTACAAATATCTGACAGATGTTCATTTTTATTAAATTTCTTTTCAGAGGAATGTTAATAAATGTATTTCCCCTTGACGAAAATGAGTTTTGTTTTTAAAACAGATTAAAAGATACCCTTACTACTGGTCGTAAACGCCTTGCAAACAAGCTACGATCAGAGTTTGGACCGTTTCGTACGAACGTCGTACGAACGCCTCAAGAACATCGTTCGATCAAAAACAGCTCTTAAGCTGGCAGCCTGGTTATTTGTCATGTTCAATATCTTGTTACGAATGCCTTGCGAGTATCTGATACGATTGCCGCACGGCGTTCGTACGGCGCTCGTACGGCGTTCGCACGGCGTTCGCACGGCTGCCGAACGAACATGGTAAGAACTTTGCCATTCAAATGAATGCTTTTATAATGAGGATCTGCCAGAGACGTGCTAATCATCTCTCCGGGATTAGCATTATAGTAAACACATTTGCTTTATATATTGATATTGACATGGTCGGTGAACATACCAATGGCTCGTACGAGCCATTGGTATGCTGTTCTTATAATGTTTATTATGTGAACGAGTACATGTAACTTCACTGCGACTGAAATTTTAATTTCAGTGGGACTGAATACCGTACTCTCACTTGAAGTTGAAAGTATTGAGTGCGAGTATGCTTTGTGATAGTGGCGCCAAGGGGAATTTGAATATGATGTCACCATAAGCGAGGAGTTTGTTGTAATGACGGTATTTTGTGCCGTAAAATTACCTTTCCCCTACTCTTTTCTCTTTCTTTAATTCTACACCTTATCTTAGTAGACTTTCTTTTTGGTTTTTTCTCTATTTCGTATTGTCTCCCGTTTTCCACGCGCTATTCTTGTACTTTATTGATTGGAAATTCACAAGTCTATCGCACGAACACAGTCAGAAATGTGTGCGACCTTGCGAGCTAATTATGTGTAAACACTCTTTCGTAAGATCACCGCAAGACGCTCGTACGAAAGCTTACAAAGTGGTCAAATATACATTGTTAATCGGTCGTACGACCACCGTACGACCTATTGTGACCATAGCTTTAGTTATCCATGCACACGATGATATTCGTTAATAGGCAAACGTTCGTTTCGTTATCCATACATTGTACATTAGTGTCGATAAGTCATACCTGTAGTACTCGAAAATGCTAGGCATACGCTTAGAACACCTTGTGGATAAAGAATTAAATATACGTCCAACAAACGCATAATAAACGCTGTATAGCCAAAACTAGTGTTTATGGTATACGTTGGCCTAAATATAGTTGTGAGAGAGAGGGTCATTACGGAATAAACATGATGAAGACAAAAACTACAGCTGTGAGTGAAGTTATAAGCCTTTCCTTCATATTATGTATATATTTCACCTGATCACCCCATACATCCTTGAAGGAAATACCTTTACAACATAATTAATGCATATATTCCGATATCTCAACTAGTGATTGCATTACCTATCTTACTATGTCAAGAAAATGATAGTCGAAAACGAATGTAAAATCCCATTTCTACTGATAATTCAGAATCAAACCCTTAAGGGGTTTGAATAATGCATATAGAAGCAAAGTGTGAAACCTATCCATATTAAATTTTCATCGACTTAGGCTATAAGTGTTGAAAATTAAGTTAGCATGCTTTTAATCTGAGCAAGTCACCAAAGGGAATGATTTTACAAGCTGTGGAATTTAAATATATCAGTTACATTTGCGACGATGTTTTCGTTCGTATCTTATCTTATAGTTTATGATTGTAAAGCATACATGGGACGTGAACTTCAATTAACAGGAGGATTTATGGTACCATAATTATTCCTGGTGCTCTCTTTCGCATATTCAAAATCAAAAACGGATTATCGCTGATTCGCTCAAAACGCAAAACAAAGTGAGCCGGGCATGTAAATAATTGTTTTTACATCCTTTGCAGTTATGTTAATGAAAATTTTGGGGTACAACGTCAGGTTGGGTAGGGTAAGCCGTCAAAGGCCGTTAGTAGAGAGCTTGGTAAATATACCCCTTCCCTCATAGAAAAGTCGCCTTTTTTGGATATATATGATTCTGCATACCATTATACTTAAACTTACAGACCATGTTAGAATTACCAATCCCTAGCAGATCAATCAAAAGTTAATATATTTCAAAATTCAGAACCTTTAAATAGCCAAAATTCCACTAACATAGCTTTTGTGATAATCGTATTTTAATCGTTATTTGTTTTATTCTTATTTTTTTTTTTTGACTTACTTATAGAAATATTGCCAAAATACAAAATAGGCCGCCCAAAATACGCCAAAATGACAAAAATTACGAAACTCGGTTACCATACATCTTAAAAAGCTACTCGAAAAACACAGATACTTCAAGAGCTTTTTAGTCCAAGATTTTGTTATTTTAAACCCGGGTGCTGAATTCTTAAGTGTAACGTGGGATGTGTGCTCATTCCCTTCTGACATCTAATAGTTCAAGATGTACTACTTAACTAATGTACTTTATCGTTTGTGTTCGGGTTTCCACAACATGAATAACATTTAAATGTAATTATCAGGTGTGTTGTGTGGCATGTGATTTTTGTTTTTTTTATCAATAACAAAATTTGTTGGATCTTTGGTTGTTTCAAGCTTTAGGTAAAGAAAGAGAAGACGAACTTCGTTGGAACAAAAATATTAAGTTATAACAATACTTCAAAGACAGGAAAGCTCAGCAAACTAGGAAATTGTGTTCCACACGTGTCCTCTCAAACTCAAGTCTCTAAATATTACATGGTCAAATTACTTTATAAACGCATTTCTAATTATGAAGCATAAAATGCGCCGTTTATTATTCCAAACTTGTAACATATGGCGTAGTATTTCTGTATAAGAATCTTAGCTTGTTTATGGTTACAAGAAATGAATAAGACAAGAACAATTTGCTTAATCGATAACGCATTATTTTACATTTCTTTAAATCTGAAATAGTGTAAAACACTCGTCGTTCTTTACAAATTGACAAACTACAAAAGGCTTCACTATGTGGTTTAATATATCATGTCAGTGGCAATACTTACACCAATGAATCTAACAGTATCAAAACGAGGAATACTGATACACCTATGGGCAATGTTTCTCTGCATAATTTAAAAAGCATTATTAAATATTGAAAATTTGACCATCAGGGTGAATAGCCTCCGGATTGTTTGCATGAAGAATGTAATGCACTAAGCAGTATCGTAACAAATCATCAATATAGCTATACCGTAGCATGTTGTTTTCTAAACTGATAACCAACTACATTTTTATTTATTTCTAAATGAATAAGTGAAACTACAAAGTATATACATAAGAAATAGCACATTGTGGTTTTTTTTTTGGTCAACAACCGATAAATCGACTATAAGCGAGACAAGTAAATGGGATGCGTAAGTCGTTCAGGATGTTCGTTGGAGACAATTCCCTGCTACATGATCGTGCTTCTGACCTTTAATAACTAACAGCCTCCGTGTGATATTCTTAAAACATTCATGGCCAATAAAGCTTTAAGAGGAAAAAACACCATTTATTAGATCATCGAGTTATTACATGTCCGAGTATGTGACCGGAGACATAACCCATTATCTGAGATTACATAAGCAGAATATGAAATATCTACACTGACTTGACAAAACATCAAATATATTTCAAAACCTTTTTCTGAACAATATTAATGTTATATCAATGTGAAAAAGATATCAAAATTAAAATGTAAAGTTCACAATCTACACAAAACCAATAACAATGACAAAATAAAAAAGATTGCATATTATACTCCGTACCAAGATCCAGGCCCACTGAGATAAGAATTCAAATATGTAATGAACTCAAATCTGTCAATGTACGACTTTGTGCCTGTTTTGTAATAGCAGTCTCATTTATACATTAGGCTAGTTCAAATCAATATTTACAGATTGTTTCAATCTCAAACAAAGAAAACGGTCGACAGTTTCCCTAGTCCCAGTCTTTGGAGACGGAGTGCACTTCTGATGTGATTATCATGCAAAAAAGTGATCGGTAGTTGAATGAAAATATGGCAATAGGCTGAAGACTTGCATCCTTTCATAAAACTAGTGATGCATTCAGTTTTGGTAACACATTGCACTCTTTCGGTATCTACTAATGTGGTATAATGATACCTAATTTTAATCCATCAGTCTACATTATCGACTTTACGTATTATTATCGTTCAGCAACCAGCAACTGATGAATGCTTAATAATCACATGTATAGATATATTAATCTTTATGTGTCTGATATTTTCAGCGATTTTACAAACCAGAAATAGCCTGGAATTATTCTTTGTTCTGAAGTAACGTGCCATTAAATACTACTTAGGTGAAAATTTTGTCTCGAAAACAAATTCATTTTCTATTGTAAACCGTAAAAAGATAACAAAAAGAGCTCAAGGTTAGTAAAACACTAGAATTCTAAACAGTTGGTCATTGCTCTAAACATTGTAAATTTCCTATTTTAATGTTTTGTAAATATGAATAGACTACTAAATAGACTTACATGGACTGGTGAACGCAATGAAAATAATTACGATTCATAAATATGCTAATTTTACAAAACCTGAAAAATCATTTATCAACAATTCGTAAACTGACCATTTGAACAGACGCATTGTCGGGCTAGTTACAAATGGTAATCATCGTTACACAAGCACGAAGACAGCTGTTGTCTAGACGCAAATGTAAATAGAGTGGAAAACAAGTTGACCTCAATAACAAAAATCGAACCGATATACAAATCTGTCAAGTAGGGGATACTTCTGTCCCGACTTCTGTATACATAAAATTGATTGAAAATCAACTTTTCATGTGTTGATTGTTTATGATTCGCAAATATTTTCCCCATATATATTACCAGGCAAAATGACTCAAAATTAAAGAGTAGGAAAACTGCTGTTTCCTGTTTCAGAAACTGAGTAGTATATTCAAGATTAATTTTGGATAACGCCAAAGACTCAACGTAACTGACCACGCAGGCATCGAACTGTATTATTCATGAACCATCACGTCAGCAACGTGTTAGGCCCAAATTGGGTTCTCTATTGCGTTTGCATCATTTATAATAACATCTGCATCAGAGATTAGGGATCACGTGCATCGTTCGGCAATAATCGTAAATAAGAGGGGAGATGTTAACATTCTGTTGAATCCTGTAGCCATACAATCTGCTTATTTATACATATGTATATTTTCTTATTTTACCGTTTAGTATAATATTGGTTTATTTCCGGCTTATTTCATCAACATTTGATTTTTTAACGACATTATCTGTTCATTTTATCTATGTTTAAACAAATAAACAGGATATGTCTGTTTTATGTGGATTAAACATGCTTCGATACATTGATCTAAGTTATACATGGTTACATGGTTTTATTGAAAATGTTGTTTTTTTACTAAAGAAATTTGTTCCAAAAGTTGATAAATGTTGGAGGGAAAATAAGGAATCTAAATTCTAAAGAACTTTTAAACCTAATTAACTTCAAATGTTCAAAACATGCTCTCCTTTTCAGTTTACAGTAAAGTTTACCCTTTGATCTCTGACAAAATTCTTGCATTTCTAATGATTGGAAATTTTGTATTTACGCGCAAAGTTATTGCCCGCCATAACCATAGCAACAGTGCAATCAGTATTATTTTACCATCAATTTTCGCCATTACTTGACTTGAAGTTGATACACTCAAGAATCACATTATCAAAAAATATTAATATAATTTAGAACCTCAGTAGCAACATTTTAGCATTTCAACAGATAACCCCTGATCATGAAATGACAATAATAAAATGATTTTTGGTACATACTGTAGGGTAAAAAGCATCATCATCATCATCATCATCATCACCGTCATCAAAATCCTTACTATAGAATAAACTATTAGACAGTTTATTTAATTTTGATTTTAAATTACAAAAAAGATATGTTTTGATCACTTAAAAGGACAATCAATGGATAGAGTAAACCTTTAGGCATTTTTGCTTCCACATATGTGGCTGTCCAGCCCGTATGAGCCGTAAATGCCAGAAACTTCATTTTACGCCACAGGTGAAAATACATGTCAATGTCGTAATTTCCCGAAATGGATATTTTGTCAGGTTCACAATCCCTGTGCTTTCTACAAAATACAAGCAAAGTTTCATTTCAAGACAATGATAGGAAATGTTGAATAAATCTGCATATTTTCAAGACAATCAACAGAAAATATAGGGCTTACTGATCTTTGAACGCGTTTCTCTCAGTTATACGTTTTACGCCCTGACAACATTTGACGGACCATAACTTGACTTCTGGAAATCGTGTGAAGTTCATTAATGAGTCATTTTAATCCTTAAAGTAGATATTTGCGAATAATTAAGAAAATTATAAGACTTGGCATTTACGGCTGGTTTGGGATGAACCGTCACATATGTGATGGCTCAATCCGAAAGGGGGGACTTTACGACAGAACGCTTTTCAAAAAACTCGTGAAAATAGGCAGCAAAAAATAAAGAAAATAATAAGAATTTATAGAAGATTTTCTGTTGTAAAATTTGATAGGCTTGATCAATTTCAACAAGTAAGAGTCATTTTAAAGCTCAGAAAATGCTGTGAAAGATGAAATGATAACATTAAAATCGATATCATCCGCAAAGTCCCCCCCCCCATTTTTGAGTAAGCCATAACATATGACCACTTAAAGGGTGTTAATATCAAAAGTAATCCGCTCAGCAGTGGGATGGCTAATTGAATTTATACCTATACCTAAGAATAGTAAACCGACTGTGCCTTAAAAATAGTGTACAAGCCGGAAGCGTCTAAGCTTCCCAATTTATATGCACATATTTATGACTTACGTTTCTTTTGAATTCACAAGGGTGAATAAAATGTAAGATTGGCTTACCGGGAAAATTGAAATGCCAATTGTATCCTTGAAACGATTGAAGTACAGTAAAAATGAAGTGTGCTTACGTCCATTTTACACTTTTGTTTTATGTACAGGCAATCAAGGATTTGCTTAGTTATCCATGCACACGATGATATTCGTTAATAGGCAAACGTTCGTTTCGTTATCCATACATTGTACATTAGTGTCGATAAGTCATACCTTTAGTACTCGAGAATGCTAGGCATACGCTTAGAACATCTTGTGGATAAAGAATTAAATATACGTCCAACGAATGCATAATAAACGCTTTATAGCCAAAACTAGTGTTTATGGTATACGTTGGCCTAAACATAGATGTAAGAATGGGTCATTACGGAATAAACATGATAAAGACTAAAACTAAAGCTGTGAGTAAAGTTGAAAGGTGGTCTTGAATATGAGATGAAAAGTAGCTTGAATACTTCATCCGGTAATGTGAATTACCTCATGGAAGACTTTAACAAAGTATCTGTTAGAGTCCTTAATAAGCATGCCCCAATAACTACCAGATCACGTCTTGTTCGTTCTCGCCCTCTTTGGTATACAGATGACCTCAGGGATGAAAAACGTAAACAACGTCGCCTTGAGCGAAAATGGAGAAAGAGTCGTATGGCATCTGATAAAGATGCATTCTGTGAGCAGCATGTTCGTAACAACAAAATGATTAAGGACTCGAAAAAGAGGTACTTCAATGATGCTTTGTATAAAACCAATCCAAACGATACTTTTCGGACTCTAGGTGTCCTGCTCAACAAAATGAGAAAAATTTGCCTTCAATATATTCCCCTGATGTGTTGAGTAATAAATTTGCCGAGTTCTTTATTGAAAAGGTTGATAAGATCCGAAAAAGTATTAGATGTAGTAAGAAAAGTAGTAACCAAATGTCCATGTCCTCAAATTTTGATAACTACAACAATATAAAGAGTAACTTGGACCAGTTTGAGGATCTGACAGAGCGTGATGTCCAATTAATAATTATGTCATGTGCTAACAAAACATGTAGTCTTGATAGTCTTCCTACTTGGCTATTAAAAGAAAATATTGATATCGTTTTACCATACCTTACTGATATTTTAAATTTATCCCTTACAAATGGAATATTCCCAACCTGTCTCAAAAATGCTATTGTCACACCCATAATCAAAAAACCAAGCTTAGACTGGAACATCTTTCAGAACTACAGACCAGTCTCAAATATTGCTGCGATAGGGAAAGTCATCAAGAAGGCCGCACTTAACCAATTTAATGAGCACATGCAGGTTAATGCAGTCAGGGCCACTCGTTCAATTCAGCGTGAACGCTACTTTGAGCGATCACGCTCGATGCAGCGTTGCATTCACGCTCGATGAGGAGAGATGTCAAGTGCACACATGTTTGGTCAACGTTTCGCTTCACTACACCATGTCACTCAAAGCTACACTGAATATTTTTCGTTCCTAGTAAATGTCTCCAGATTGTCAAAGTTTTGACCGGGTCATAAAAAAATTCACCGGGGAATTCATTTGTAGCAACGGCAAAAGCATCGTTGTACGTCGTAAGTACGCCATATTAAGCGTGGCCGCTGAATTGAGCGAGGCCAACGTTACTGTCAATTCATTATATCATGGCCGATTAACGTAGGAGCAAAATGATTGATTAAGAGTTGCCTTCATTGCTTATAACAAAATTATGCATGTTTTTACCAAAAAAATAATAATGGGGAAAAACCTAAAAGTCCTTTTTAAGAACTTTCGATGCCAATAGTTACTAAATTTGTCTGTATAGCCATTTCCACATTAATAACACTCCAATCATAAACCTTCAAAGTATCTCCTCCAGTTTCAGTTTGTTATGACCATCTTTCGCACGTATTCGAACAGGAGAAAAAACAACCAAAATCTCAACGAAAAAATACCCTTATCATTGTTCATACCAACATGATCAAAGAAACATGCTATTCAACCTTGATGCTCAATTCAATAATCTAATTGAAAAAGGGTTCTTTCTTCATTCACAGCGTTGTACTTGAAGGTACATTTTCCACTTTTCACTAAATATGCAACAATAGGTTGAGTTGAAGTCTAAAATTACTTTTTTTTTTATTTTCTCACACAATTAATGCCTCTCTATACAGTCATTTCTACAATCATACATTTCTTATCCAAAGAATCTCCAAATTCATTTTTGTCACGACTATCTTTGAAACGTATACGTAAATACAACGAAAATACAAGCAAAGCGTTAACGGTTGCTTTTCATTTCTTTGTTCATACAATTTTAACATTCTATCCACCCTTGATACTCAATTCTATGATCTAATTAAAAAAATGAA
>JXSR01S035429.1:0-12911 GCA_000969725.1 Ophiothrix spiculata
AAATAGATTTTTGAGCCAATTTAGTCTACTCTTCAGCTCAAAAAGTACTAAATAAGCAGCATCTAAAATGAGCCTACTCAATTGATTTTATGTTTTAAAGGGGGCCTTTGAAACTGATTTTTGGGTGTCCAGAGAAATATCAACCAAAATAGTCTTCTTAGATCAAAATTATTATTGTGTAGTAGAGAGTTGTAGTTAAAATCATCGGCTTCCTCAAAAAGGAGGGGGTTCTAAAGAACTGAATCATGCTGCAAATGCAGTTCTAAAAAGACAAGAGAAGTGAAAAAAGGGGGTCTTGACTGTCGGATATACATATTCTGCTCACAGAATATGAGAGCATCCCTAACCTTCTCCCACCCAGGGGCTTCAGCTTGTTTTTTTGAACTCCCTTTTCACTCTGACTTCATTCTTGACAGGGACCAGGGAGAAAATAATTGAATTCTCCCCTCCCCACACTTCAGGAAAAACTTGCTGAGGCTGTAATGACCGTCAGGAGGTATAATCTCGATGATAAGGTATTTTGCCATTTTCTTTAATACAAAGTATACAATGTAACTCACCTGACAGGATGTACAAAAAACAGACAGCCATCTGTAATTACTAAATTCCCGAGGTAATCTGAGGATAACATATTTCCCATTTCCATCTCTTTCATATTTACCAAGGGATTGAGGTCTGAAAATATGATCAAAAATAAAAAGATTACACAAATATGTAGGTAACACTTGGGTAAAGTTAAAAGTGACGAATGACCCATAAATTAATTGTCATGTCTCACTATTATGGCACCAGACTATGCCAACATTGTAGATGTTTGAAGGAAATTTTATACTGTACTCCTCAAGCACAAATGAATATGATTTGCACTGGGATAATGATTACTTTTTTTTAAATATTTTTTTCGAGATGTTCTGATCCAAAATAGATTTTAGCAAGTGGGCCAACTGTGCAGGGATAATTAGAGTTTAGAATCTTGCTCAAGTATTAAACACTATGTGGTGTGTGGGTCTTAAATAAACCACAACCTTTCAAATACCAGTAATGTCAAAGGACCTAATCACTGCATCCAGTACCTTAAGACGAAATAAAGTGAAAAGTAATATATCAAGCTGACTTCAAGGTCTTTTTACTTTAGTATCATCATCATCACAGGATGAAAGAAATTGTCCAAGTATACATGTAATTATAATACTGTAATAATGTAATTATTATACTGTAATTCCTCTCACATTCATAAAATAGGCCTTTATCAAATAAAACAAAAATGAAATCAGCATTTTGTTGAACAAAGTTGCACATTTCAAATTTGTAGTACTTTTGTTCAAATAATATACCTAAATTGAAATTAATGAACCAATAAATATTACATGGTGATTGCCCATACTTATACCTCAGTAAGCAAAAAAGGTATGTCGTCATGTGAGTGCAAAAAAGTCGTATCTGCAATGGCTGCCTTAAGTTATATCTATTTTAGCACTTGTCACAAGAATGTGAAAAATACCTCGAAATTCCACTGCCTTATGTCAGTGGTTCTTTAAATGGTTCTTCAGGTGACAACGGACCCAAGAATGGAGATTTTATAGTGTGCAATCCAAACATAAGGCAAATGGCAGCTATTGCAGATACGACTTTCTCACGTGTCAATATGTAGTATATGTGACATGGCACATCAAAAGGTGCCTCTTTGCAGCAAAGTCAATTTTGAGACATGGACGGCTGAAGTTGAAAATGAGTGAAAAACATCAGCAGGGCGATTTTGAGGGATGGCAAAAATTGGGTTCCCTACCGTATATATTTTCAACAAATTAGTTCATTTAGTATGAAAAAGTATTTAAAATACTGAAATTTTGTGATTTTGTCAGATCCGCGGGACAGTCACCTATCACCGCAAAACTTCATCACTTTTATGATTAAAATTGGAATTGGCAATTATTCTATATATTAAAGTCATTTTGAAAGATTATAGGCCTAATTTGTAGAGCTTGTCTGCAGATTATAGTAGAAATTTTACATCAGAAACATCAGCTGTTGTAAAGTTTTGGAATAGGTACTTGTATATATTCCAATAGCATTATTTACAACAGTTTTACAAATATAATAACTTACGTATTAAAGTCATCAACTTGTGCAATATCAGCTCCATCATCATCAGGTTGAAGTGATGTGCCCACCATAAAGTAAACACCTAATGGTTGGAAAGAGGCCATATTCAAATTTTAACTAAAAAACAAACAAAATCTCATTATTTTTTCTGACTTCAGCTTAAGCTGAAAACATTTGATCTCACTACTCAGACTAGTCATCTAATGATAGTTACACTAATCAGGTGAATTGAGATGTTGAAATAAGAAATGTGTTTGTAAATTATGAAATTCATCACTGTTTTTTTGCATAACAATGTACTATACATCTCATATATGACATAATTTGGATTCATCAATATATATACTGGTTAAGTGATGTTTGTTCATAGTTCTAGATTACAAAACTTCACTCTTCATTCATCAATCAATCAATGATACACAGTACTTGCATGACATGCATACCCTTATCAGTTCTTATCTATTGAATCTCAAATTCTTCTGAATTTTACATCCTGAATGCATATTCCCATTCATTAGACCTATGCCATAATCTGTTGATTTTGTTTCTTTTTTTTTTCTTTTACCAGCAACTTGATTAGAAGAAATTAGCTCAATATTATTTACTAAAACCATATCTGGTACTGCTTGAGTCAAACTAAAATCCCATTAGCCCCAGTTCAGGGCTCCATATTGTTCAAACTGTGTCTGGTACTGTCTGAGTCAAACTAGAATCCCAGTGAAATTAGACTTGCCCGGGCAGCGTGTTGCGAGCGCTGCCTGCCCAGGCTCGTTGCTGAGTCCATGGGAGGGGAGATCAGGGGAACGGCACTAGTTCTAAGAATAAATACGATGTTCACTTTATAATATTGTTTGCAAGTGTCTGATTGAATCACTATAGCTGCATACCGCATGAACATTAAAGCTGTCTGTGAGCTCTGCATCTCTAGAAATTGAAATTACCAAAAACGGATAATTGTTAACAAATTGAAATTACTGAAAAGTTGCCCAATATAGTCTAGATCATTGTTAACAAATTAAAATGATGCAATTGTTCCAGATATGCCAAAACCAAAACAAAATCAGAATACCGGGTATATAAATTTATTCTGTATATCAGCTTGCATGCACGTTTATGTATTTTTGTTCTCATGGCATTTAACAGGATTGTTTGCATGGAGGTACAGCTTAAATTCAAAACTTTTGTTTCAATTGATCCTTTATTATTCTACGTGGTTCTAAATTCAGTAATTTTTAAAATGTTTCTTTTTTCACCTAAAATGATTCGAGGCGTAATTATAGAAGCCTTCTTTTGGGGTTTATGGGGAGGATTTTCAGGGGTTTTAGGACTCATATGACTTTAAAAGAGGGTTATGTTGTTTGTTTTAATTCCCAAATTCATGGATACTTACCATTTTGTACTCAAGGGGCAATGCACTCTTTGTCCCATTCCCCTTACCCCAGATAAGAGAAAGACAATGCTCTTCAATTGACATTCGGCAATGTGGTTTAGATATCTGCACCAGTCGGAACAGTCTATTTCTCCACTAATCTTAAACATATCGATCATTTGTTCTTATCCACTCATTTGGTTGTTAGCCTGTGTATTACTCTATGATTTTAAAGCATCAAATTTGTTCTAGGCAGATGCCTAAAATTTGAATTTGACGTCTAGTTCAGATAACGGAAAGCTGTTGCCGATAAGTTAACGTGTCTCCTCTTGCCACAGCTTTAATTTTACTATAAATACAACAAACACTAAGAAACAATCATAAAAGATGAAGCATACAATACCTCTTTCTCCAGAAAACTGAAATCCTTGAACCAGCAATCTAGTTGCATTCAACACATAAACATCCCCAGTTATTCCTCTGCTGCCTCCAAGAAAAGATCCTAAAAATCTACCCTTATAGTCATCGTAAAATAAGAAATCTCTGGCTGATGAAAAACCTGTAGGAATATAACAGTAACCAAATGTTCATTATCAGGGTAATAAGTATGATGTGTCACTGCATACAATGTAAAGTACGGCACTGGGGGGGGGGGTACTCAAAAAAAAGTTGGTGTGGGAGATCAGCGATATCCAACATAGGGTCTTGCGGAACAGATTTTTGGTCAAAAATAGGGTCTATGGAACCGATTTCTTTCCCCCGAATTGAGGTCTCAGGAACTGCTTTTTTTCCCATTAAAAAAACCTGACTATAGCTGAAAATTGCTCACAATTACCTTGAAAATATAATAAAACACACTTTTGAGTCATGGTCATGGTCGTGAGGGCGGCACATACCCCCAGGGATGGCTTCCAATCTAAACCGGTGGTTGTCTGCCAGTTCCGGCCGATTTTTGGTGGTTGGCTATTGTTTATATCCTGGTTGAACTGCCTAGGCAATCACCGGTTGAGATTTGAAACAGCCCTACTGTGTATGGTCATTGGGTGGTCTATGAGTGGAACCATCATAAATTTAGTTCAAGCATTGATACCATTTTCTACTCCCCTTTTATGAAACCTCTTTTGAGGGTAGACCATATAATTGATTACAGATGTAACTTTTGCACTTATTGATGTAATTTGCAAATTGATGTTAGAGGGTTCAATTTGCACCTAAAATGTCTTATTTTAATAGTTAACAATGAAAAAATTGCTTCGTAACAAACAGTGTTTAATTCTTCTGCCGTTTTTATTTGACAAGAAATGGAGATCTGGGAACCTTGCCTTAATTACCCTCCTCAACCTTTTTTTTTCCCTTGCCCACCAACAGTACCGGTACAAACGACCTTAAAATCAAAACCGTTAACACTAGTTACATATGTAATTTATAACTTTAAAAACTGAAACTAGCACCAAATGTGCATTTTTTTTGCTTGTCAATTTTTAAAATTTACTTAATTTAATTTATATAACCTGTAATAGGTTCATGGATTTTGTATGTTGTTTTGTTTTTTGCTTTGTTTGTTTTTAAGACAAATTTTTCTTTTTATTTGGCCTTAGATGTACAGAATGCCTATTTACACATTGCCAATTGGTAAAACAAAATGTAGAAACGACTTATTACACAGTGAAGTGCCCATACAACCGATCATTGGGCGAACAATGCGATAATCGTGTCGATATCCAACATGGATAGACACGATCATCAGGCGAACAATGCGATAATCGTGTCAATATCCAAAATGGCTATAGACACGATGATCATGTCAATATCCTTGGCCTTTGATTTTATTACAATGTAGCTATATTTGGTACTGAGTAAATTTGTTTTTGGTACCAGTAGATATTATTACCCTGGACAAACAATTTTGCTGAAAATGCTTACTTTTTCTGTTATGGCCATTTGTTGAATTAAAGGAGCTTGGTCCGATTGCTTTAACTTTTTTCAAACTTTTTGAGATTTTGGTACAAGAATATTGATCAGATTTTTCTCATTACCCATGTGAAATTTCACGGCTGAGCTATGTTCCATTTTGGAGATATTGAAAACTAAATTTTGAAAAGTGGGACCAAGTTCCTTTAAATTCGGGATCCCAAATTTAATTCCATGAGTATTAAAGTTGCGTGAAGAAAACCTTTTCATTTTTACGCATCTGGTGTGCTGATGTTAAAGTTCAAACGCAACTGCTCTGTCTGTCTGTTGCTGTGTGATTCACATGATTTGATGATCAGATTGATTGGTTTGTTGTTCACGCATGGTGCAGTATGGTCCCGCCCAGAATGAAAAGGGTTTTTTCAGATGACTATAGCACGCATGTGCTTTTTATCCGTTTTGCTGTGGCTTAAAAGTCTGACCCTGTGAAAAACCTTGGGGTCATGTTTGACTGTAGCTTAACAATGTCATCGCAAGTGGCTAGTGTTATAAGATCTGCTAATTTCCAACTTGTGAATATTGGTAGAGCTCGCAAAATGTTAACTGTTGAGTCTACTAAGCTGGCAATCAACACTCTAGTGACCTCAAGACTGGATTATTGCAACAGTTTGTTGATCGGCATTAATCAAAGCCTTCTTCAGAGACTGCAAAATATACAACGCACTGCGGCTACGATAATTACAAGAAAGCGCAAATATGACTCAATCACAGATGATCTTATTGACCTTCACTGGTTGCCGGTCAAACAACGAATTGATTTCAAGATCCTGGTGTTAACATACAAATGTCTCAATGGACAAGCTCCTGGCTATTTGTCAAACATGATTCAAATTCAGACTGATCGCAGACCTCTTCGTTCCACTTCTACAACTCGCCTTTTTGAACAAAGGACTTCTCATGTCACTTTTGCCGCACGTTCCTTCTCAAGTTATGCTCCTCACATCTGGAATCAACTCCCTGTTAACATCCGCAGTGCAAATTCTATCTTCATTTTCAGAAGACTAATAAAAACTCATCTTTTTAATGGACAGTAGTTTTTCCTTTTGCCTAAGATTGGCGCCTTTGAACAATGTTTTGATTTAGGCGCCTTATAGGCCTAAATGTCAGGGATTGATTGATTGATTGATTGATTAAACAAGCTTTTGAAAAAATTACTCACATTCCTTAATTTTAGGCTGTTTTTACTCAAAACTATTTCTGATCAAAATCTTGTTAGTTTTAAACGTTTTATTTTGCAGGCCGATAAATATAATTTAGTTGAATTTCACGGAGCTTAGGCTTTCTATCTCAGACAAAAGCACCACAACAACTTGAATCAAGTCCTAAGTGGGGAGCAGGTTGGCGCAGTAGTAGTTCCCTCGCCTTGCACCAATGAGGTCCCGGGGCGGGAGGTGCTTTGTGCGCATTTGGTATTCAGTCCATACTCGCTTCCGCAGGTATTTCTCCAGGTACTTCGGTCTTCCTCCTGCATTCAAAACTGAATTTACAAAACAACTTGGAGCCCTATTGAAGATAAGCTTTTTTAATAGCTTGTCTTACTTGGGCTGGTACCAAGTAGCCTGAACACAGGCCTTCCGATGTACATACATCTATAGGCCTGAGAGAATCGAGGTGAACATTTGGCAAGATTTGCTAAGTTCAAAGTCATGATTTCAAGAAATTGGAAAAAGGTCAAAACAATTTGACCATAAAATAGGGAGGAGAAAACGTTCATTGACAAGAATGAGGTACTTGATCATTTAAATAATTAATCCATACTTTAAAAAAGATCAACCAAAAGCGGGGAAAAATCACTATCTGCAAATGCAGTAAGAATCTTATTCTAGCACAACGTGGTAAACAAAAACATTTTCCATACGCCAGGTCGTGGTACCAACTAGACCTACTAGTTTGTCGATAAATGATTATATGTTTTATCGACATACTGGGCTCCATTGAACAATGGTTAATTTTGCCAATTTTTTGAAGTCTCATTTTGAACAACTCGCATCATGAAAAATGTGCTCTTGCACACCAATAGTGAGTTGCTTAAGCCATAGGCCATGGTAGTCAAGGAGTTTACCAAACATAAACTTGTGAAAATTCATGATCATTTTTATGTAAACAATCACCTTAAATTTAAAAATGCATGATCAAAGTACACATTTTGATTTTTTCAATCAACAAACACTATACTAGTGCCTACGCCACCTTCTCATGAGAAGGTGACTACCAGCTCCATTGACCTTCTCTATAGACAAATTTCATAAGTCAATATCTTCTTTCAGAGAGCATATTTACCAAAGGTATGCCAGTATATTCTCATTAGTATTTAATAACATATAGGCCTAACAGGCCAATATCAGCTTCAGTTGAGTTTAAATGCATTTTTTTGATAAAAGTTGGTCAAAATCCAAGATGGCGGCGACCATGTGCCTTGACAAAAAAGTTGCCAAAAGTTGGTTTAAAAATTACTCTGGCATTTTAGAATACTCACAACAATATTCAAAAGTCATTCTGGATCATTTCAGTGAAAATTTGGGGTCGTGCATGTAAACTAAATTTACTAAAAAATTGATGAAACAACTTTTACAATTCATGACTGTACGATATGTCAATGGACAGGTGAGTGTGACATTATCGTAGATGGATTCCATCGTAGATAATTCACATTTCGGGTACGCGGATCAAATCAGCGTTTTTTTGGGAGTAGATACTCATTAATATTGTTAACAATAATTAAACATGAGTGATCCAACAAAAAAGGAATGGCAAATAGCAAAGTCGATGGCTAATTTTAGCCACTGAGAATACATGCGTTGTATAGGGAGAACTGTCAAACCGTAATGGCTGCCTACTCCTAGTTCTATGAGTTTTCCGATGTAATGTTGTTCAATGTAATGGCTGCCGTGGTCGTTTAGTACCAACTTACCCGAAATATCTGGCTGTGGTATTGGTACCACAGCCAGAAGCAAGCTCTGCAATAAAACCTGCGCATAAGTGCACATACCCAATATCCCCAAAAATGATCATAGCTATCAAATACGAACTGCAACTTGACCCTCCACAAACATTACAAAGGATATTTATACTAAATTTACCTATTATTTAACACTTCCCAAAGTTGTTAGTCACACAAAAATGATGTTTGAAGATATGTTTACAAATCGTAACCGAGGTAAACAAACCAACAAACCGTTTGATTTCTCTGATCCGAACAGTGCGATTTTCATAAATTTAATCTGGGACGATAAATACTAAAGGGATAAGAAGCAGAGGTCAATTATCGTATATGCAGCAAAGCAAGTCTACTACGGCATTGTTTACCATTGATTGTTGATCGCTCCTGGTAATTATCGAACCAGGCAGCGATACAACGAATCTGTGTGATTATATCCATAGGGGCCTATGTCTGTATGACTTCACCGTGAGCAACATATGGCAGCTATCAATAAAAGTTCTGAGAATTTCCCGAGTTTGTGTATTTTTGGCGGTTTTTGTGCTCCAAATCATCATTTAACCAAAACAACTCCACAATTGCAAGCTGTTTTGTTCAGAAATTCAAAAATCTTACTAAGTCATAAGAACGTTAATTTTTGTAAAATATGAGCCAATTGGTCAAAATTCTATCACTTTTTTATAAAAGTTTACAGTTAAATATTATATCTATACCAAAAAATAGTCCTTACTGTGTTCCATTTTATTGTAAATGAGTAAAGCAGAATGTAAATCGATATATTCGGTGCATGCATTTCCTATTCAGTGAATGCACTGAGTACATTTTAATGTACATCTTTCACACCATAAAGGTGGAAATACGGGCACAAAAATGGGTTTGTATACAAGTAGGCTTTGATTCATAAATGACTATGAACTATTATACTGAACTCCGTTCACATCTTTTGAGGATTCACATACACATGTTATTGCCAAGAATTTATCAAGCGCGCCTCGTAAAGGTTGACAACTAAATGAGATTGAATGTCGATTAATTCTTGATGACTAGATACGGGAAATACGAATACCCAATTAGCATCATAATACCGTAGAGGACATTGCTCGTAATGGACGACTGGTTAACAAAAGACCGTCATGCCTTGCTTCTTATCCTGTTAGTATTTATAGTCCCAGATTTAAAGGGGCAATTCATGATCCACTTTTCATGCTCAAGGTCACCTCTATCAAATTTGATTTTTTTAGCTTATAAGAATCCTCAGCTGGTGTATGTTACGATCCCCAAACCATTCTTTCATCATGTGCTTGCATTTTTGAGAAAAGAGAGAAAATGTGTCATTTTCTAATTATTGTCGGGGCCCCGACAGTAATTACAACACAGTAGCCTTTGGGGATTTTCAAAATGCTGAAAAGCTTGAAACGAACGGTCGGAATCAAGTGAAAGTTTCAGTATATATTTATGTTGTACTCTTCTTTTTATTTAGCTAGAAAAGAAGCCACATCAAAATCATGAATTGCACCTTTAATTCAAAAAGGTTCCTTTCATGAATATGGAATTAAATATTTCTGTTTATTCAAGTACCATTTGTATTTTTCAATTTATGCACTAATGGCTTTTATGTGATAGACTGTACTACACAGTTTGCCTCAAGCCAAAAACGAAGTTTTTTGGCTAGTGTTTCTCGAGCAAGTACCAACTAACCAAGTCCAAGACAAAGACAGTACCAAAAATAACCAAGTTGGGTTTCCTTGGCGAAAGCCTAAACAAGGTGAAGTCTTATCAACATCCACTTGCATAAACTCAACAATTGTAATTTTTACGGCCACTTACTTAATTATTTCATTATGTTCTTTCTTCACTGTACGAATTGAATGTTATTTTTCGTTTTTGCTTTTCTACATTTCGTAATGGTGCATCTGCGCAATCGTACAGAGAGCATTGCGATAGGAACAGCTGAGGTGACAAACTAGATCGGTTGTCGGGTGGTCAAATCAAACTTTGGTTTGTTTCGGGGGGGTCACATATATAAGGTATACGGGGACATTCCGCCCAAATAAGTAGTTTTTCACCAAACATCCCTAGACATGGATCACATTTTAAAGAAAAACCGCTAAAATGGTCCAAAAATCATAAACTTTCTCGAGAGCCCAGACAATAGTTTTGAAAAATCAGCCTATATTTGGAGCAAAATTCCTAAAAATGGGTGCACTTTTTCTCAAAAATTACCCTTAGAGCAGGCGGCATTGGACACGATTAATAGCATCCACTAGCTTTAGGGACGAGGGACTCTTTTTCTAAAACGCAACTTCAATAGGACTCAGTGGTTTTACGTGTATTTCTATTGGGTCACGTATTGAAGAAAATATTACCAAAATCATATTTTTACCTTTCCCAAAAAAAATTAAAAAAAAGTGTTCTTATAGTAGGCCTAATCAACATAATTATGTTATTCCAAATCCGCAAATCCGCTTTTGGTTTACGGTGAACCCCACTTTTTATAGATGTTATCATATTTTTTACCGATGAGGAAAATAATTTTAGTGACCATCCCGGAAGTTTAATTTTTCCACGAATCCCAACGGCTTACGCCAGAGGCGGTATAGGACATGACGCATCGGGGGATTGGCTATGATAACTGAATACCGTCCGGCAACACGGTAACAGTTGCCACGGCCACCCTCCTCTGCCTTAGATGGGTTAGGGTAGGCCGCACACCACAGGCGCCCGGAGGGGGGGGGGGGTATCAATCTTATTCAGTTTCAACAATACTGGAGGCTAAAAGATCAGAAGTGCACTAGGCCTAGATGTTACTTGTGGTTGTTGCATGATCTGCTTGGTTTGAGTCAGTACTGTTATACTGCAGTTATATGTTTTGAGCGGAGTTCCAGTCAATCACTGCTTTTGGGAAGAATGTGTGCTTGTGACAGCTCTTGTTAAGCTCCAATTTGTAAAAAGGTATTCCTCGTCGGAATCTTGACATTTCATACCCGAGACACTTCATACCCGTTAAATCATACCCCGGATTCATATATTTTGCATGTTTGTAGATAAAAATGGCTGTATGAATATGCCTGGGTTTAAATGAATCATTTGATATTATAAAGAATCATGACATAGATCAGGAATGATTTAATACATAATTTTCTGCATCCAAAATATTTAGAAGTTTAAAATGAAATTCAAAATGATGATTAGTCAGGAATTTGCCTTTAAACTTTGTCATTAATTTCATATTAGTTTTATATTTAAATTGTTTTATCTGAAGATTTATACAATTCAGATCAGTTGTTATTATTAAAGCAAATTTTATTCTGTCTTTAATGCCCTAAAATACCCAAAATACGGGTATGAACTGTCTCAGGATGAAAGTATTAAATGTCCAGGATATATTTTCTGATGGGCTCCGTACCGTACGCATCATAAGCCTGTGTTAAGCCTGATTATTTGCAAACTAAACAAAAATCTAATTTTTAAGTTAAATATATACTTACCAAAATGACAGGAAAGGATGCAAATAAGACTAATACATTTCAGCCACATCGTGGTTTAGATTTTCAAGGCTGTTACTGGTCAAGTTATATTTCGCATTACATTTCGAAATATATGATGAGATTTGGATAAATCACAAGTTTAAGTTGGCCATTAAGCAACTGGTACACTATTCGCATTGCACGGCACAGGGTTTCCAGGTCAGACCTGAATGCAATTGTTACGCTTTATTACACCGTCACTAAATAAGCAACACACTATTTCAAAATGATAGCGCCCATTTGCAGAATAATTTGGTAAAAAGAAAAAAAAGTATTTTCAATTATAGTAGATGTTTCGAGAGACCTGACACTTCATTATGGGATTTGCATTCATACAATCCGTTAAGTAAAATACAAATTACGTATAGATCTGAATGCGGCAAATTACAATTCTGTGGCCCCATGCATAAACCCCGTATCCAACAGGTTGACAAGTTACTTATCCTTACTAACTTTGACGTAATTATCTTCCCTTTGGTGTTGTGTGAGTTGTCAATTTCATGTATGGAGAAAGTGTAGCAACGAGTTCCATGCATGAACCCCGTATCCCACAGGTTTCCAAGTTAGTACACAGGAGAAAACTAGTCAAAGTTTATCTTGATGAGTAACTTGTCAACCTGTGGGATACGGGGTTCATGCATGGGGCCACAGAATTATGAATCGTGTTTTGTGAAATTGAAATTAGCAATCACAAAAATATTATTGTTGGTATCATTTATCGCGCGCATACATCCATTGATAATCTTATTAGTGACTTTAACCCAATTCTTGAAAAAAATAATTATGAAAATAAGATAAATTTCCTTTTAGGTGATTAGAATATCGATTTATTGAAGGACGATTCAGATAGAGCTACTCACGATTATCTTGACATGATTTATTCTTTTTCTCTTATACAGCCAGAAGTCAGGTCCGAGAAAAGTGGCTTGTTTTATTTTCTTTTATGCATAGAAAATCGGCACAGAGCGCTGGTTTGATGATGCTCATGAATATTAATGAGTTT
>JXSR01S035430.1:0-16084 GCA_000969725.1 Ophiothrix spiculata
AATGTCATAATTGTGTCCTCCATAAATAAAACATGTGCACAACAGTTGGACAGGACTGTTTTTATGCCTTCCTATTCAAATAAGTGTATCTCTCCTTTTTCAATTTTCTCCATTCTTTCACCATTTTAAAGGTCAATCTACGATCTATTTAGATATATACACTTCATGTTCTTAAAATATGGCTTTCATTTAACTATTGCAGTTTTTTTGACTCACTCGGTATATCAACAAAATGGAACGTAACCATCCATAAAGTCAAATTTTGTGAGGGTGTTTGTTTTTTACCAAAAAATTCTGAACATACCTTTAATTTGACAATTCTTTTAGTTGAAACCTATATTGTCCCCTTTTTTTAAATGACAAATCAACTACATTAAAGGCATAAGTAAAGAAATTTGTTTGACAAGTGTGAAGAATTCTAATATATAGAATGCTACTGGTGTAATTTTAATTTCATTTTTTGATTAGTAAATGGAATTCAATTGACATGAAATGGTGACTAATGAGCCATGACATGATAGCAACAAATTTGATAATTAAAATTTCATTACCGACAATTATAACAATGATTTGTGCAAATTGGGCAAATATCTAACAGAAAATTGCAGTTTTACCTTTAAAATTAATTAATTAACATCACATCCAAAATATGTGATGGCTCACCCCGAAAGGGGGGACTTTGAAGATGATATCATTTTGTTTTCCATTTTTTCTGTTGCAGCACTTTCTAAGCTTTAAAATGACACCTTTCTTGTTGAAATTGATCAAGGGGATCACATTTTACAACAGAAAAATCTGCTGGAAATTCTTATTATTTTCTTTATTTTTTGCTGCCTAATCTGTATCTATGTAAAAGTTCCCTTTTCGGGGTGATTCATCACATATAGTTATGTCTGATTGATGACTGTTTCCTTTAAAAGGCTAGTGTTGACAGTTTTTCCTTTTGGTCTTGTAAAGGTTCATCAGGATAGTAGAATAACAAATATATACAAAGTTCTCAATACATTCAAGTTATACTCACTGAGCTATGACGTTTTGAGACCAGGTTTGCTGGACCTGGATGTCAATGTAAGTCATCATACGTGATCAAGAGACTAGCAAACCCGGTCTCGAAACGTCATAGCTCAGTGAGTATAACTGGATATGTATATAAATACAAATTTAAGCAAAGAAAGAAACTGGACATAAAGCTAATAATAAAGTAAGATTTTGATCTGTAAGCTTCAACATTATGCAGCCACACTTAGGCAATTGCAGAAGGCAAAACTGCAGACTTTTTTCATTTCTTGTACTATTCCCAATACTGTCTAATGGAAAAGCATGAATGATTTTAATAAGGAAAAAACAATTCAAAATCACATTAAAAATATTTTAATAATAAATGAATTTCAAAAAATATGTTCATACAAAGCTTGTTCATGACACAATTATGACATTATCCTTTTCTCTTTTGTTTTTGGGGTGCCTTGATAAGGGCCATTTGAGCTTGGTGGCCCTGAAAATTCAATATTTGGTTATATGTGAACTGGGACACATTTGGCAGGGGATTTTTTCGCGAGCTCACTTCTGGATCCCTTGTCAATGTCTGATGAACGCAGTCGATGTTTTAATCCTGCTTCTTGCCGTTCGCGGTCTTCAAGATCTCTCTTTATTTAGGTTATGGACTGTTCCTGTTCTTTTATCAGCAAATTCATTTTTATTTTTTTCCAACTTTCAAATATGAATGAAAGTGTGCCCTGAACTAACTATTCCAGGTGTAAAATGTACCACAGAAGGTATAAATGGTGCTATACAAGGTTTCTAATATTGGGTTTACCACCCATAGTAATATTTTGGTAATTTAGTGAAAATCCAAGATGGCTGACCTTGCACAGAACAGCAGTGAAAAAAGTGCACTGACAATAGCGCCATCTATAATATGGAAAGCTGTCCATCCTAACAAAGCAATCACTTTATTAAAATTGCTATTGTGCTCATGAAGCAGCATTGTTAAACCAATTGTTGTTTGCCATTGCCAACATTAATTCAATATATTAAATAGTTTTCAACATAAATCCTGAACAAAAGAGCACTTTTATAAATTGGAAATAATAATAAAGTGCAGAAAAGAGCAGAATATTGCATTTTTTGTTTTCAAATCTTGCATTACTTTATTAAAGGCAGAACCTCAAAAACAATTTGCCAGCAAAAAGTATTGAGCTCATGTACTATCTACAACCAAAATATGCTTTTAAGCAAAATATGACTATTTAAAAAGAATCTATTGTGTCTGTCTAATGTGTATCCTACAAGCCCTGCACTGTTAGAAATATCAGGAATTTTACGCTGCCTGTAATACCTTATTTTTACAGATACTTTGTGCAGACAGTTTTGCAAGACGAATAGTTTGAGACGATTCTGAACAAAATTGGATACTTTTGAAATTTTGGACTCCCACAGGGCCAGTTCTGTGACCTCTGATATGACCTTTCACATTTTTGGCTATAACTTCAGAGCCATATTTCAGACATAGGTAAAAGTATACTTTTTCTGCTTCCTTGTGATGAGAGGAACATATTGGTGTGGTTTTGAACGAGATTTGACTAGTAACATGTTATGGATGTCATTTTGGTGGCCATTTTGGATTTCTCAAAATGCTCAATTGAGAGGATTTTGCATCATTCAGTTCTGGAATCTATGGGTTTCAAAGATTAAGAATCAGTCAAGAACAATTGTGCAGACTCCATTTTGCAGTCAAGCCCAAAATCAAGGTTTTTCCCACAGACTACAATGGATGTTACACTGTAAATCATTCTAATCTCATCCCTGACAATGTGCCCTGGCTACACTGTGACAATCTTTATCAAAGCATACAAATCATAAACTGTGCAATGATGCTATTGGCAGGAGCACTTAGCAAGTTACTGCTATTTGCTTCAAATCCAGGGGCCCAGAGCCACTGGGGATTGTAGTGCTATATTATTTTAAGATTGGTGTCCATCAACTGATCAATTTGTAAAAACAAAATGCTAAGTAACTGAGCAAATGTTAACTGAACACATATTACGGTTTTAAAAATGATGGTGATTCATAGAGAATTTTGATCTTTTGAAAATATTTCTTAAGTTGTTGTTTTCATGTTGTTACATTTTAATACTGTTTTAAAACTTGTATAAAGAGATTTTTCAGTAGAGTAGACTTATTTGCACCTTTATAGAGGCCATAATTTGGTGTAGCTTTGAAAATTGAAAAAAAAAATCTTCAAAAAACAAAATCTGCCCGACTGCACTTGCTCAAAAAAGTTGTGGAGGACAACCAAACAATTTATTTTTTTGGCCTTACTCTAATAACTCATTTTCAGGTGAGAAATGTGTTATTTTTCAAGACAGAACATTCGATTTTTCAAAAGAATGCAGACTGAAACATATATAAAACATACTCTACCTAAGGATGTCTACATAAGTAAGACAATGTATTATAAGCTTAAGAGTCTGGTTTTTTTTAATTTATTTATTTTCACTTGTAACAAATAACAAATACATTATACAACTGATCTGGCGCTGACAGGTATTGCATAGTCATCAAGTACTTGCATACAACCACTGTTGACAGGTTCTTTCAACATTGCTGAAAATAAGCCTTAGTCTCACCAGTATCAAGGAAGCCATTACCTTACTTTGCAGCAGCATACATTCAGATCTTCTGATAAACAATTACTTGTTGTACCACGGGCTTTAACAGCATTTGGAGATTGAGCGTTTTCCGTTTTTGCGCCTACGCTTTGGAACTCATTACCTCTTAACATAAGAAACTGCGATTCATTTCAGACTTTTAAGAACTTGTTAAAGACTCATTTATATAACAAAACATATACATATATGTAATGAACTTTACTTGATCCTTTCAGTTGGTTTTATCTACAAATGTATTTTGTATTTCAATGTATTTATCTTTAACTGTATTGTTTTGTATTTTATGTTTGCGCCTCGGAATAGTACTACTAGATTGATGGCGCATTACAAATGATTATTTTTATTATTATTATTATTATTAGATGTGCTTTAAACAATGACAATAGCTTAGGGGCAACTTCAAAATGCAATTCTGGCTGGTTGCAATTATTAAAACAATAGCAACCCTTGGTTCCAGACAGTCAACTGAGTTTTAAGGGATCACTTTTATTTGAAGAAAGAACACAAAACAAAAATAAAAAGATTCAAACAAAATATGTCATCAGGCATACTTATTACATTAATGGTTGTTTTCAAAAAATGCAGTGAACACAACATTACTACTTCCTCACTTAATTTTCAAGGCTTACTAAATCATCTTCAGGCTTTGCTCATGCTGGATATTTTTTAGACATTCTACAAAATACTTGAATCCTACCTGGAGGAACAGCTGAAAATGTTTACAAATTCATATAGTGTTCTATATTTTCAGACTTTCTACAAAAAGACTTGCATTGTATCAAAGATGAGATAAATGCTGAAAATGTTCACAATTGGTAGAGGGTTGAATGAACATAATAATAAAAAGAGTACATTTCAGCAAAGGAGAAAATTAGTCAAAACCCTGATAATAAAGTAAGATTCTGGTTTGTTAAGCTTTAACATTTTACAGTCACAATTAGGCAAAACCAAAAGGCAAAATTGCAGACTTATTTTACATCTTGTGCTATCTTCAATACTGTCTAATGGAAAAGCATGAGTATTTTTTATAAGAAACAACTCAGAATCACATTACAAATATTTTAATAATAAATGAATTTCAAAAAAAATTAATTGTCTCTGTAAAATTGTGATTGTGTTCATGAAGCAGAACTGTTAAACCATTTTTGTTTGTCATGGCTATAATTATTCAATATTTTATTATATTATGTGGGTATCTTAACAATAAATATAATAAGATGCAGAAAATAGTAGAATATTGCACTTGCATTGCATTAAAGCAATACTATTATAGTATAAGATATTTGATCAGAAATGGTTTTGAGTAAAAACAACCTAAAATGAAGGAATGTGACTATCTAAAAGCATTTTTAAGTGTATTTTACCAAAAACTTGTCTTGTCACAGAAAAATAGACAAAAGGCATACGCATGTTTTCCTGTACTAATACATGTGGAATTAAATCCGGGATCAACAAATGACCATAATGGAGAAAGTAAGCACATTTAAGCCAAACCATTTGCAGGGTATTAAAGATCTACCTAAAACAAACCCAATAAGCTTAAAAAAATCAAAAGTCATGGGTGATAGGGGCACTTCATTTTAACACTTTATAGTATTGCTTTAATAAAGACAGATACAATATAAACACAAAGTATTGATCTCATGTACTTTCTACAATCAGGATATGTTTCTAGGCAAAAATATGAATATTTGATGAGAATCCATTTTGCCTGTCTGGCATTGTATCCTAGTACAAGCTCTGCTCTGGTTGCACTGTGACAAACTGTGTCAAAGCATACAAATCATGAAATATGCAATGATGCTATTGGCAGGTGCACTTAGCAAGATACGGCTATTTGCTTCAAATCCTGGGTTTAAGAGCCAAGAGTGTATGTTCTACATTATTTCAAGGCTGCAGTCCATCAACTGACCGATTTGTAAAACAAGTTTTTCCTCAGTATGTTAATTAAACCCATATTTTGAATAGCAAGTTTACATTGTTAACATGATGGTGGTGTCAATTTTTGATCAATTTCTGCTCTAAGACAAAATACATATCTTTCTTAATTAGTGTAAGGTTTTCCTTATTAAAAGATCTAATTTTCAGGTAACTTTCAAGACAAGAATATTTGGTTTTGGGTGGCCATGCAGAACAAATGAAACAAATATCAAACATACTCTGCTCCCTAAGGATGTCTATGTAAGTAAGACAATCTATTATAAGCTTAAAAAGGTTTTTTTTTAAATTTACACTTGCAACACTTAAATACATGATACAACTGATCTGCCGCTGACAGGTAGTGATAGTCATCAAGTACTTGCATACAACCACTTTTGACAGGTTCTTTCAACATGCCCTATTATTTTGTCAACATGCATGTTTCTTCGAATATATACACTTAGCATTGTTGACAGCTGATCAAAATAAGCCAGATTCTGACAATAATCAAAGAAGATATAAGCTTATTTTGTAGCAGCATCAATGCACTTGTTTGTCAAAGAATGACAAATTGTCAGCAAGAGGTAAAACAGAAACTTCAAAAACTTTTCTAGAAAGAACATACAAAAATAAGATTCAGACAAAACATGTGATCAAGCAAACATATCACATGATTTTGTATTTTTCAAAAAATGCAGTGAATATAACAATAGTATTTCCTCTGTTAATTTTCAAGGCTGATTTGATCATCTTCAGGATTTCTTAATTTAGAGTCTGCATTCAAGGAATTGTAAGATTTTCTACAAAAGACATTCATTGTACATAGAGAAGAAGCTAAAAATACTCACAAATTTACATGGTGTTTAATGACTAATATAAAGAATATTATCAGATTTTCTACAAGAAATTTATTTGCATTGTATCTAGGGGAAAAGCTGAAAATGTTCACAAATATATAGTGTTAAATGACTATTTGTCTGAAAATAACAATAATAATAAATGAGTACAGTTTCCTGAACTGTTATAAAATAGACAAAAACAGCTAGAAGTTCTGAAAGCTTAAACATTTTGCAGTCATACCTAGGTAAAATCAAAGGGTCAAACTGCAGTTCTATATTATTCCATGTGCTATTTCAAACACAGTATAAATAAAAATCATGAAAGCTTCTAATAAAAAAAACCCTTTAACAATCACATTAAAAATATTTTAATGATAAATGAATTTCAATTCATATTTATAGCCATCTCACTATAAAAATGCGGTTGTGCTCATGAAGCAGAAATGTTAAACCAATTGTTGTTTTCAAAGGCTAAAATTAAGTCAATATATTGAATATTCTAATATAGGCCTATGCTGATTACTGAAGTTATCCCAATTATAAAGCACTTCCAAAAATTGGTATGATATGAAGCAGAAACAAGGAAAATGTTGCATTTTTGTTCATAAAATCATGCATTACTTTAAAAATGAAAGATCCTCAAAACAATATGCAAAACAAAAAGTATAGATCTCTAGCCTTTTCTGTAATCAAGATATGCTTCCAATATGAACATTTGAATAGAATCCATTATGTCTGTCTGGCATTGTATCCTACAAGTCCTGCCCTGCCCTGGTTGTACTGTGACAAACTGTGTCAAAGCATACAAATCATGAAATATGCAATGATACTATTGGCAGGTGCAATTTGAGCCTCAAAATATACACCCTCATTTTTTCAATGAAGCTTTAAAAAACTAAAAAACTGACAAGGAAAATCAAACAAACAAAAATAGGCCACTGATAATGTTTACTTTTCAAATGAATTGATTCAAATTTTACTCACAACTGATGTCGTTCAAAATAATCTGAAAAATCTGCTTTTGACTTCCAATTTATGACAATAGTACAAAATTTCCAATGGGTGACCTCTTCTGACTGACTAATGAAATATTGGCATGTGGCCGCACCCCTCTAACTACGCAACTGCCTGAGAGTGCTTGTGGCGCCTGAGTTCATAACTAGTTATAGACATACCCTAAACAAGTATTTGCCAGCAATTTTGACAATTTTGATCTCATTTTATAGTTTTTATTTCTGTGTTAATGTGAATATTATAAGCCTATCACAATATCAGATCTGATTGAAAATATCAAATGCCAAGTACATTTCATCAAAAGAGGAAATAAACCAAATAGATTAAATCAGTTTCAGTCTGTTTTAGGCTTCATATCATAGTCACGCTTAAGCGAGACAGTGCCAAATGGCTAGTCTTATAACGCTAAAATGAATTTTAATTGAAAAAATATGATAGGTTTTGATAGAACCAAGAAACTAATACAGAATTATATACAAAATGTTTTAAAGGTGCAATTCATGATTCTGGTGTGATGAAAACCTCACCTCGTTTCTAGCTAAATAAAAAGAAGAGTACAAAAATAAATGTATGCTGAAAATTTGACTTGTTTCAGACCATTCGTTTTCAACTTACAAGCTTTTAAGGGGTGAAAGCACATCACTCATTGTTGCATTTTTGCAAATTCATTTTTTACCATAACTTTTGAACAAAGTACTTAAAGTTAATAAAAGTATACATTTCCAGAAAGGAATTTTCACAAGGAACATGATGGTGATGTTGATTTTTAACCAAAAATCACATTTTTTGAGAAAATCACGAAAAACACATTTTTTGGCCATTTGGGTTTCCAACCAAGCTAAAAATAGCATTTTTTGAAAAAATGACCTAGGAATGGGTATTTTAATTCTAAACACTCACTCGCATGTTGCGTCTTTTTTACTTTTTTGGATTTTGGCCAATTTTTTGATTTTCATGCCAAATAAGGTCAAAAATTCACTTTTTTCCATTTTTGGCCATTTTTTGACCTTATTTGGGATGAAAATCAAAAAATTGGCCAAAATCCAAAAAAGTAAAAAAGACGCAACATGTGAGTGGGTGTTTAAAATTAAAATACCCATTCCTAAGTCATTTTTTCAAAAAATGCTATTTTTAGCTTGGTTGGAAACCCAAATGGCAAAAAAATTTGTTTTTCGTGATTTTCTCAAAAAATGTGATTTTTGGTTAAAAATCAACATCACCATCATGTTCCTTGTGAAAATTCCTTTCTGGAAATGTATACTTTTATTAACTTTAAGCACTTTGTTCAAAAGTTATGGTACAAAATAAATTTGCAAAAATGCAACAATGAGTGATGTGCTTTCACCCCTTATTAACTTTAAGCACTTTGTTCAAAAGTTATGGTACAAAATAAATTTGCAAAAATGCAACAATGAGTGATGTGCTTTCACCCCTTAAGCATTTCAAATATCCTCATAGACTACTGTGTTGTAATTACTGTCGGGGCCCCAACAGTAATTAGAAAATGGTGCTCTTTCTCAGTTCCTCAGAAATGCAAGCACATTTGCAAGAATGGTTTGGGCATTGTAACATATACCAGTCAAAGATTCTTATAAGCTAAGTAACTCAATTTTGAGTCAGCTGCAGGGGCGTAACCAGCTTTGACCGTCCGGGGGGGCAAGACTCAAGAGGCTTCCCGATTTTTGTATTTGCTTGGGAAACAAATAACGCGCGCATAGCACGCGCGCAAAAAAATATGTGGACAAAATTGTTTTTTTAGCTAAAAATCGGCTATTTTTGGATGAAATAATGGTTTCTTTCTTTTCTCCTTTCCCTTTTCTCTTCCTTCCTTTTCCTTCTTTTTCTCTTTTCCTTTCAGTTTTCCCTCTTCTTTCCCCTTTCTCTTCCTCCCTCTTTCACTTTTTCTCTTCTTCCTCCCTTTCTTCCCTTCCCATTTTTTTGCTCTCCTTCCCGATTTTTTTGGGTCCGGGGGGGCAAGCTGCCCCCCGGACACCCCACTGGTTACGCCACTGGTCAGGTGACCTTTAGGATGAAAAGTGGATAATGAATTGCCCCTTGAACAACATAATTTTAATAAATATTTCTTCACAGTCATCGCTTTATTGAAATTGCTTCTATGTCCATGAAGCTAAACTGTCAAACCAATTGCAGTTTACAATTATCAAAATTGAGGCAATATCTTGAATTGTTTTGACTAGTCTACACTTAAAAGCACAAGCAAATGAGCACTTATATTCAAAAACAATTTATTTGAAGTATATAACATATGTGTCCCGCTGCAGCTAAAGGATGCAGTTGTCGGCTCGTACATGTTGCTTATTGTAGCATATCTGATGTATACAACTAGTATAGATATGATATGCTACAATGAGCTATATGTAGGAGACGACAACTGCATCCTTTTGCCGCGACGGGACACATATATTTGAACACAAAAAAGAAAAAGTCAGCACAAAATATTCATGAAACAGAACAAGTCATATGTTAAAATTACAACTGAATACCCCCGGTCCCGTCTCTTTGTATTTAAAGGCGTAACGCACATGCGTTCCCTGGGTCAGAAATGACCCCCTTTTACGCGCCATTTCAAGTACATTTTCCAAAAAATTCACCCCTATTTCATACAAAAACGAGTACAATTAAGCAGTAAAAAGAACCCCTATTTTTTATATTTCAAGTACACTTTAAATTAAGAACCCTTTTTTTGCTATTTCAAGAACACAAAGTAAAATCCATATTTTCTGACTCTATTTCTTTTTAAAGGAACTTCTTGTTCTTTTAATAGGTAATGTAATAGAAACATAATAGTAAACAAAGACCGAGCGGTGATGATAACTTGGATAAGTTCGGCTGATGGAAAGCCTATTTAATGCAACTTATAAATCTGTTGCCATGGTAATAGTAAACACACTTAGCACCAGTCATATATTTCTAATTATTAATCTCCAACATCCAGTAAACAACATCTAAAAAATAACTCTATTTACATTTTGCATGGGCGTGACTGCTTACATCAAACATCTGTATGAGTCTCAGTCAGTTACAATGGAAGCTTACACGAACTAATTTTCCTCAATAATGCATCTATATCAGTAGCCCAGGATGTTCATCAAGTTACAGATTATTAACATATGAACATCTCAATCTATTTTGCAATCCTGCAAACTCTTCAAATCCACACAGGATTCCATATCAAACCACACAGGTTTTCGCCGTACGGACCAGATTCAATCTGACACCACTAAAAATGTCACTATGTTTTTGTAAGGACACACAACACTAATACAAAAACCCAATCACGACTCACTAAAACACACCCTATTTTTATATTTCAAGTACACTATCAAAAAAAAAAAACCTATTTCTTAAAAATCGCGAACATCCTTTCAAAATGACCCCTTTTCTCGCGAAATTGGGAACGCACGTGCGTACACATAGTCAAAGTTAAGTGATGGGACCGGGTGAATACCATACATCACCGTATAGAGCACAAACATACGAATAGAATAACATACTCTTTTTTCGTAATTGATATATATGTATATAAATGACCAAAACAGTGTTTGTTTTTTATATGTTTGAGCTCTTTAAGATGTGTGGCCTAAAATATTGTATTTAAAAAAACAAATCCTCAGCACAATATGCACACACAAAGCATTGATCTTAAATGGCCTTTCAACAATAAAGAAAAGTTTCTTGGCAAAATATGACTATTTGAAGAGAATCCATTATGTCTGTCTGGCATTGTGTCCTACAAGCCCTGCCCTGGTTGTACTATGACAAACTGTGTCAGAGCATACAAATCATGAAATATGCAATGATGCTAATGCCAGGCGCACTAAGCAAGTTACTGCTATTTGCTTCAAATCCCACAGTTCACAGGCACTGGGGATGGGACATGTACGTGATCAATTATGACAAAATGTTCTGCATGGGAAGAATTTGCATTCACTCTGAGTGCAAATCAACAATATGAAAGTAGGAAGGAAAACAGCAAGTCAAATATCAGTTATGATTTATTGTGACAAGTATAACTGAAAACATTAGCTCCATAACACTAACCAGCGAAATTGTCAGTTGTATGGACTTGACTTTTGTCTATGATGCTTTAAAGTAACTTATTTCATTCATAAACCATTACATTTTCCGTTTCTTTTTCGATATGGCTTATTATTCCAAGAAGATTTCTCTGAATCTGCAACTTGGCATTTGGACCACCAATTTTCAACAAAATTACAAAGTCAAAGAAAATACCATTTTTCTCAAAAGTTGGCCACAGGTACCTTACACTTCACAGCCACCACTTTTATCAAAACTCACAATGACATTATATTACATTTGTTGCTTCCAGGTGTTTATAGACAAATCCAGACTTGAGAAAATTTCATTCTGCTTAAAGATGCTCCATTTCAAAGATCTGCCACACCTACAGTCAATGACTTGATAACAATCTAGACCAATCACCCAAATATTGAATTACTGCCAAAGGTAATACTACAAATTACCATGTGCATTTCCAGATGAATTTGCATCATTTTTCAAGATGGGAAGTTATTATTGCATTTGGTGCTTCTAGCACTTTATAGATTAATTCAAAAACTTGAGCAGATTTGCTTCTGCTTTAAATAATACTCCATTTCTAAGGTGTCTTGATAACAATCTAAACCAATCACCCGAATATTGATCTATTGCCATAGGTAATATGACCCGCCATATCAAAAGGTACCTTAAGGGTCCCAAAATCAAAATTGATTTTTTGGTCTCATCTGAAAGCTGAGATTTAAAGTTTCAAAATGGCACCTTGCTTTTGGTTATTGGATGTTTGGTTGTGAAGTTACATCCAAATTGGTAAAAGGCATCGAGCTGATCGCAAAACTACAGTTCTGAGAAAACCGAGTTTAATTGGGGGTTTTTTTTTCGACCTTGAACGTGAATTTTGACTATGCTCAGCTTCAAGGCCCGTATCACGTAACTTACTATTGCCAACCTTAAGGTACCACATATTACAAATTACCATGACATGGCATTTCTAGATAAATTTATATCATTGTGAAGTTGACAAATATCATAGAGACAATTTGGTTCTGCTTTAAATAAATGATGCTCCATTATCATGATTATCAGTTGACATTTCTGCCATAGCTGCTGTCAATGACTTGATAACCATCTAAACCAATCATCCAATACTAACCTATTGCCTAAGCTAATACTACAAATTGCAAGGTGCATTTCTGAATGAATTTGCATCATTTTTCAAGGTAGAAAATATTATTGCTTTTTGTTTTTAGGTGTTTATAGATAATCAAAAGACTTGAGAAAATTGGATTCTGCATAAATATGTGGCATTTCAGAGGTCTGCTACAGCTGCAGTCAATGACTTGATAACGATCTAAACCAATCACCCAATATTAGCTATATCAACCTATTGCCAAAGTTAATATTATAAATTGCAAGGTGCATTTCTTGATGAATTTGCATTTCAATATAGCCGAAAGTGGACCTACGTCATACGCGGTGCAATGATTTCAAAATAACTCGCATTGGACTTTGTGCATGGTGAAAACAATCAAAACTTCAACCAGGCATTACCTTTTTTACCATTTATTCAAAATCTCCATTTGCAACTTTCCTCAGACTTTCTACTCAATTTATCATCAAAACTTCTAAATTTCAATTCATTCTTCAATTAGTACAGGAAATTCAATCTACATGAAATGGTGACTAATGAGCCATCATATGTTAGCAATAAATGCATCAATGAAGACTTCAACTGATGACAATGATACTGTTGATTCTTGCAATTTGGCCAGATATTTTAAGGTACATTGCACTTTTTTCTCTTGAAATTAATCAGCCATCATTATATGTCTAAAATATAGTGATGATTGATGGATCAATGACTATTTCCTCTTTAGACTAGTGTAGAATGTTGATAATTTAACAATTTTTCTACTTTCTTTCGATATGAGCCGGTACCAGGTTTCTGCTATCATACTGCTTTGGTATGTGTGGTCATAGGAAGAGAAAAATTCAGAGATGTCATATAATAATGTTTATTACGCCCTTGGGAAGTAAACAAGTTTGGCACAGGAAATGAAATTTGTGAATAACCAGATCATAAAATACTGTTGCCCAGAAATCTCAAGCGACTTTAGCGGCCCATACACAATCAATTTTATTGTGCAATATCGACTATTGTGCAATATTATTGATCGTGTATATACGATATTGATGGGTTGCGCAATATATTGAAGAAATCTAATCTAATTCATATCCATCATGAAATTTTTATTGACGTTTGCACAATAATATTGTCTCGTGTATTGTAACTGTCAATATTAGTGTGCAATCAAATCTCAGTTTGCATAGAAAACGCATTGGGCTAAACATGTATCAGTGTCAATATCCATGACCTTATCCGTCGACGTCCTGCATTCAAATGACTGGTTTATTGCAATATAATTGAATCGTGTGTGTCTTAAAATATTATTGACAATATGCATATCAATAACATTGCTTCAATAAAATTGATCGTGTATGGGCGGCTTTACTTTCAAAGGTTTTGTCATCTTTTGTTTTTGAAGGGCCCTATTAGGCCCTTGTAGGCCAATCAAAAAAATCAAGTCAAAATCAAGTTCTTTGTTCCAAATTTAGTAGGTCGGGCGGGTATTTTTCCTTGGTTCTTCATAACATGTCTTGCTGTCAAAGCAGTAGGTCATTTTTTGTTTGGAGAGAAAATTTTCCCTCCCACCACTCCCATATTTTTTTTTAGTCTTTAATAAACAACATCATGTAATAGCCGTTGTTTGGAAGTTCCCTTTTCCTTTTGTTTTTTGTCCCGTTAATTTCATGTTTGTCCCTTTGTTTAGATCAGCTAGCCTGGATATTTATTGAAATGTATCAATTGTTTTAACCAATTAGATTATTTTACAGGTAAGCATGACGATCGTTGGAGCACAGTGGTATTTTACACGCAACTCATAAAAAATGTATCTCATGTTTTCATGTTTTATAATCATCAAAAGAACTCTTTTTCATATAATCATATAAAAACAATTGGTAATTCGTCAGGAGTAGCTCTGACTTCTTCAGGACAAATATTATTATAAAGAGGTTAGGGGCAACCTGCTTTTGTGTGAATCTGTTGGCAAGGGGCAGCCTTCAGAAAGGCTCTTTTCAGAGCCACCACAATTTCAAAGAGGTGATCTGCTTTTAACACTGTTGGCAAGGGGCAGCCTTCAGTGAATGGCTCATGCGAGTCATCATTGGGAAGTGACGGCCCACATGTCTTTATAATAATATTTGTCCTGAAGAAGTCAGAGCTTCTCCTGACGAAAGCTTGACAGTTCAAAACTTGTCCGACGGCGAACCCGTTAAAATCTACCAATTGTTATGAATTCCCGTCGTAAAAGCCTTTCTCAAAAAAATTAAGCAAACCCACTGAAACAAAATCAAATATAATCTGCTACCTAAGTATGGCTATGTAAGCAACAGAATTCTGTCATAAGCTTGAGAGGTCTATTTTCGACTTACACTAGCAACACTTAACAAATACATCAAACAAGTTATACAAATGATCCACCACTGACAGACAGAACATCGTCATTTTAAGTACTCGCATACGATCACTTTTGGCAGGTTCTTTCAACACGCCTTATCATTTTGTCAACATGCATGTTTCTACGATTATATACTTAATGTTGTTGAAAGCTGATCAAAATAAGCCTGCATCACAACAATATAAAATGTTGTCCCTGTATTTTGCAGCAGCATCAATGCACTTTTTTCTTTTTGAAACAAGATTAAAATCCTTCTATCACGAGATTAAACAAACCTCCCTTACTCAGCCATGTGAGGAAAGAACTAATAAATAAAATGGATGATTCAAACAAAAGTGATCAGATTAACTTATCAAATGCATTGTTTTCATAAATATTGCAAGGAGTATCAGAGTACTATTTCGAGATATTTTCCAAGCTTTAGAGGCATGTAAGAATTCAGGCAATTGCATAAATTCAGGCTTATTTGATCATTTTCCGGCTTTGCTTGATAAGACTCTACATTTAATTTAGATATTTTCAGACACTCTTAAAGGAGTTCCATTACAGATGGGAAAAAAGCTGAAATTTCTAAAGAACAAAATAATATTGAATGACAGTAATCTGTGTAAAAATAAAAAATAAGAGATAAGTACATTTTAGTAAAAGAGGAAATTACCCGCCAAAAGGCTAATAAGATTCTGGCCTGTAAGCTTTCACATTTTGAATCCACACCTATACCAAAAGGCTAACAGTGCAGCCTTATACTATTCTATGCTCTATTTAACCAATTCAGAATACCATGAAAAATATTTTAATGATAAACAGTAAATAGCTTTGAAAAACTATTGGGTGATTCCAAAGTAACGTTTGTGACCGAAAAATTTGAAAATTTCACTTTTAAATGGCCACAGAACCTAGCATAAACATTATATCAATGAGGTTGTTGTTGATAATAGTGCTCACTGGTGGGATCAAGACATGCAGGTGTTTAGAGATTAAAATAAGTGCCAAAATATTGAATAAAGTTCATGTAACGTTCGGTAACGTTTGTGACCGCGCACGGAAATGGTTTTTTGCTCCAAATGACTTCAAAGTAAAG
>JXSR01S035431.1:1434-23776 GCA_000969725.1 Ophiothrix spiculata
TTATCCTGAAAATCGGCTGTGTGTGGAGCTTGCAGTGAGTCTATTGTTGTACGCAATTGATTAAATTGATGGTTGAACGCACACTCCACAGAGATGTATTGATTGGTGCTATGAACCTGTTTCACAGTCTGGTATTCAATAATTTTATGTGTTTGTTAACTGTACAAATCTGCCGTAACTTTTTGATATGGAAGGTCCCTTTCCAACTTTGAATTAACCCGTGACCTTATAACTCCCAATCCAATATTTGCCCATGGTTAGAAATCTTGAAAGCCTCGTAGACAGGGATTTCAATTATACTTTAATATATGTTACGTACAGTAAAAGGATGTATGCAAATTAGTATCAGCATGACATATATTCCTTTAGCAAGAATATGCCATTAATGTTAAAAGGGACTGGCTTAGATCAAATTTTAACTGTATATATCTTACACTTGACCCAAAAGTTTGTTTGCCAATCAAGATATTAATTTAGTAATAATTAGGCCAATTTGGGACATAAGGAAACCAGCTGTTGACATTGGTTCTTACTTGAATCTAATGTTGACCTGGTTGAACTGCACAGAACAGGCAGACAACTGCCAGTTGAGTTTTAAATTTTCTTGTTCCAGGGCCAGTTTTTTTTGCCCCCATTGAAAGATCACTGTGTAAAGTTATCCATTTTTCTTATAGTTGATATACATTTTCATCTGTAAAATTTGGAATGATTAATTGGAAAATTATAGGCAACCATTTTTGTCTCGCCTGAACATAGTGAGGAAGTGACATACCAGTCACTTTTCTGTGCGCTGTGTGCCGTCCGCAGCATATCTCTGGAACCGTAAGGCCTAAGGTAATGAAACTTGGTGACATGAAGGGTCTTTGGATAAACTCGCTCTGCAAAACTTTTTGGGGCGTGGTCAAGGTCATTCAAGGTCAAAAAGTCATTTTGAGGTCAAATCTCAAAAATGTTCAAAAAGTTGATCTGAGGTCATTTCGAGGTCACACTCATAACTAATGGACCCTTGACCCCACATAGATTGAACTAGTGCCATGTCAAGGTCAAAAGGTCATTTGAGATAAACTTTCCAAAATGGTGAAAAAGTTGAATTGAGGTCAAAAAGTTGACATGAGGTCATCCGAGGTCATTTTAAGGTTGCAGCCATATTTCACGAACCCTTGACTCCAAATGGATTGAACTTGGACCATGGATAGCTCTTGACCCATTGTCAAAGTCAGTTGGGGTCCAAGGTCATTTGAGGTCAAATTTCATAGTCAAAAAGTTGACTTGAGGTTATTACAAGTTCAAACGTTTGACCCAAAGTCAGTAAAGATTATTTCAAGGTCATAGCAATATCTTATGATCACTTGACTCTACATGGAGCAAACATGGACATTAGATAGCCCTTTGCCCAAGGTTGATGTCCATCAAGGTTAAAAGGTCATTTGAGGTCAAATATCCAAAATGGTAAAAAGGTTACCTTGGGTCATTTCAAGGTCAAAAAATGACCTCGGGTCATTTCAAGGTTATGGCCATAACTTGTAAACCCTTGACCCCACATGGACCAAACTTCTTAAATCTATGGTCCAACATTGACTAAACAATGACAAGGTGACCTTTTTGGATATTAAATTTTTCTGCTGAAATCCCTTACGAACCGTCATCAGGTGAGACGTGTGGTTTGCGAACCAACTTGCTATAGATCATTTACATTATAGCTGTAATTGTTTGTGCATTCCCTAAGTGTGTTGACCCATTTTTGCACATGGGGTGACATTAGCTGATAAACTGTTGAAAGTACAAAGTACAGAATCGGATAAGAAAGACCCAACAGATTCAATCATTTATCAAGTGTGCTGTAGGTGTGCGTTACGTATCTAACTGGGTATAATTTCATTTGATTTAAGTGTGTTGAAAATTGTTTCCTAGCAATGGTGTACTATTAGAGGAAATCGTTGTAATGTGCTCCTGCAAACCACGTCCAGAATATTCAAACAATCAAGCTTCTATGCTGTCCTTGCGTATGTGTAATTCAAAATTTAAATCACCTGACAATGCTCATGCATGGTCAATATTCCCCAGTGACAAGAACTTGATATGATGATTGCAATAACAACCAATCACATCCAACTGCGTGTAATGCAGTGGGTTGCGTACCTGATCGTGTACGGCGCAGAGTGCAACTTGATGACATACGTAAAAAACCTGTGAAACAGGGAGCTTATTTCAGAGTTTGACTCTGCATTCCTGCACCAAAAGATAAGGCTTAATTTAGGGAACTCTCTTTTCAACCAGTCTTTTCATAGTTTTTCTGGCCAATCCATAGGTATTTTGACCCAATTAGCATCAAAGGTTATGTCAAATCAGTTATCTTGAAGGGTTGACTTGGTATATGCAAAGTACAGATTTTGATAACAAGGAAATACCATAAAAAAATTCATTGAAGGAAATGTAAAAATCAATTCAATATGCTTTATAGTTACCCTGTTTGTTTGTTTGCTTGTGCGATATAAAAATATTACTGGTTTGTGTACTATCTCATTAGACACAATTTCTTGAACTCAACCTTTTTTGGATAGAAGGTATTGAAGTAACTCATTGTTTAAAAATATTTTTAAATGGCTGTAGAATATTAATTTAAGAGAGTGGAAAACCAATGTGATATTGACCTGCAGAACACAATGTATTTGTTCAGAGATCATGTATATTAGTATATAGAATGTCAGTTGATGAATCTGCATTCCGAGAATCATGACTAAATTGCTGATGGTGACCTTTATCTAGCTTGTTTAATGTTTGTTTGTCATACTGCACTTTCTAGTCTGGTAAATGCTTGGTATAGACATTTACATTACTAACACTGTCAAAAGTCAAAAAGTTCCATTAGGAGTAGCCCCTTGTTAATTTTGAACCCCAGTACCTATGGCCCGTAAATTTTCAAGTTGAAGCTGGGCCATCCTAGCATATGTTGGTTTTGGTACTGATTTAAATTTTATGCTTTTGTATGTTTTTAAAGCCTTTTCATGGATGTAGATTTTGATAATGATATTTTGTATGTTTTTGTTAATATTTATGTTTTCATCTTTGTATCACATATGCTGAATAAATAACTAACAAACAACAACACATGTTGGGAAGGGGGAGCGGGCACTGACCTAGAAAAGTGGTACAATGTGATGTATGGCTCTTAAGACCTCAGTCACATCTTGCCTGTTGCTCCTTAGAGTCCCATTTCTAGCAGTCTTTAGTTTGCAAGCCATTTTTTTAAAGTTTGCTGATTTTCAACAACAAGGGTATTTTTTAAACAAAAACACAAAATGTCCACAAAAATGGATGTTTTGTAAAACCTAAAGAAAAATCAAACTTTTATGGGGTAAGATTTAGAGTAATATTGCACATAAATCCTTGTTTAGGGGTATTTCTTCAAGAAGGGAAGCTACAACTTGTTTAGGAGGTATTTTGTACGCATTTTTTATGCATGTGTACATCAATATATCTGAGTGGCCTCCTGGGGTAAGCCCTCTGTTCCAAACCCCTCTAGTTCAGAAATTAGGGTCAGAACTTTTACCCAAACCAAAATTTGGTCCTGGTTCTGATCTTACCTTATTTGGGTGATTTTGACTGTCTGTTGAACTATAGCTAACAATGATAATAAGGTTTTCAAGATAAATTTGAAAGATAAATCACAATATTACAGATAACAATGATCAATATTTGTTTGATGTTATCACTAGAGTTCACCTCCAAATCAAATCAAAAGATTTTATGTGCATGATATGATTTGATTTGTGTATCATTCATATTGCCAAGATGGAATCTGAGGGGTATACACGGGAAGAAGTTCTAGGCCAGGGTGCTTTTTCTACCGTGTATAAAGCTACATTTACACACACCTGTGCTGTTAAAGTGATTGACATAAGTGGTCTAAAAGATCAGGAGAAAGCGGCAAAGAAGAAAGAATGGAAAGAGAAGATTGAAACGTTGATGAAAGTCCGTGGCCATGTGAATGTAGTCGAGTATCGCAATTCATTTGTCACGTATGATGATAAGCTATGGCTTGAGTTAGAATACTGCAGTGGTGGAACGCTTAATGACTTTGCTATTGAGAAGAATCCAGGACGCGAAATCAAACATAGATTTCTTCTTGAGATATCGTCTGCCATTGCATATCTCCATTCACGCGGCATTGAACATTGCGACCTGAAACCTGTTAACATATTGATTTTCATTGATGGCTACAGCCAACCTCATTGCAAAGTCGCTGATTTTGGTCTCACAAAGACGCTCGCCGACTGCAACTACGATGGAAAAGTTCTGCGATACTACCTGGCGGCCGGATGTGGCACCGAGTTTTTCATCGCTCCTGAAGTGTACAAAGGCTTATTTTACTACAATGACAAGAAGGTGGATATTTTCGCCATGGGAATTATCTTTCGAAGTATGGTACCATATATTTGTTGGAAGGAGATTGGTTCCAAAAAGTACCTTTTGGAAGAAGTTGATGGATCACCATGTGGCAAGGTCATGATGCAGAGTAACACAAACATAGTATATGATGACTCGGTACATGATCAAATCAACAAAAAAGTTCGCTCGTTACTTGATTCTATGATTCAGTTTGACTATTATGCAAGACCTTCTGCTGCTGATGTCTATGCTATTCTCAAATCCATCACCCCGAGAGATCTGTCGACATTGACAATGACTAGTAGTATATCCGTAGCATGAGATGAGTCTAAAATAGACTGGATGAATGATGGATGTTACAACTTACAGATTGTTGGTATGAATTTTGATGGAGAGAAACTTTTGTTTTGACAATTCAACTGTTGACTTTTTATGAGAGATTAATGTTGGATATGATTGACAAATGGAGATATCTTTGATGTTACGGATGTGAGGCCACAGATAAATCAAGCTTTGACAGAAAGAAGTTTATTTGCACATTTTCATTTCAAATCACAGGTAGACCCCATGTGATTTTTGGATTGACAAACTAAGATATGACATGCTGGAGACAGACTGAAATAATATAATGTATATTCGATTTTTCTGCTGCTAGTGACTGTTCAACTGTGAGAGGCTAGTGTTGATTGACTTGACATACCAGTACAGAGACATTTGAACTGATACCTGACATATGTAACAGATATGTGGGGGCACAAAATAATTAATAAATACCAAATGAAATGAATTCTTTGGCAAAAAAGCTTATATTTTACAGGCATGTTTGGACCAATACTTTTTTCTTAGTATGTTGATCACATAATTACTGATTAATTAAAATTAATCAGTAATTATGTGATCAACATACTAAGATGTGATGTCTGCAAAATAGATTATAACTTTAGTAAGAAAAGACATTTTTGTTACATTTTATTTGGACCAGTTCTTCAAAAACCTGTTATTTTAGGATCAACAAAAAATGATATGACATGATGTGGACAGTGATGTGTATGGGAATTATTCCACTTGCTGCTAGTCCCGAGGGGGGGGGGGGGTAGTACTCACATCTACATGATATGAATATAATTATTGCTTGTCTTTTAGATGGTTTTCACAGATTTTAGTACAGCAATCTGATGCTTTTCAACACAAATGAATGTGCCCAATCTACCTAAATTATGGCCATTTGCTCAAAAAACATCAATGCAATATTTAAGAAAAACTTGGAAAATTTGCACTAAAATACACGAAAAATATTAGTTTTTATGAATTTGAGCAAAATTTGCAATGTGGATAAATTTTGGTTCTACCTTTTTGCTTTTGCCCTTTCAAAATTGCCTTGTCCCTATTTTCCCCTCAAATGAGAATGTCTGGTTATGCCACTAGAAATTTTGAAAATTGGACCGATTTCAAGCTTATTGGATTTGAATCTGAATTACAAACAAATCTTTATTCTGCTGATTTCACAAACCGATTCAACAAATCCTAGGGAAACTGCAAAAATCAAGTGAATTGCATCTTTTAGTACCAACCAGACTTACCAGAACCAATTAGAGAATCAGAATTGACCGATTTGAAACCAACTAAGATCGGAATTGGCTGATTCCCATCTTGGGTAGATCAGTCAGACACTTTATATGAGTGAAATGGTTTTGACAATCAACCAGTGAATTATAAGCAGTATGATATACAGGGTGTCCCAGAAAAAACCTTATAAGCTTTGTGTATTTTGACGGATAGTTTAAAAGTATGTAAAGGTTGCATTTTATAGCCCATGAATTGAACTTTTAGATACCGTTTGTTTCATTTCAATCGGTAGTGTACAACAAAAGTTATGCTTTGTCAAATATTTGGATGTAAAATTTTTTGGTCCAATTTCACGATTTTGTAAGTTCCCCTTGAATAAAGTCCTACTGAGTATTATCACTGATGTGCTCATTCAACCATAACAATGTTTGCTAATTATTATGTACATGGTCTCTTTTATATGTACTGAAAACATGAACACATTTGATGTTAAAATAAGACAGATATGATAAATTTTCGAAGGTGACCCATTTTTACTCCACTCAGAAACACCCCTACTTTATGGCCAATAATCATAAAATTGGACGAGACAAAAATCCTCCCAAATATTAAAGCATAACTATCAGTTAAACCAAAGAAAAATACAGCACAAAGAGTGTAAGGGTTTTTTTCTGGGACACCCTGTAATGTGCAAAATTGCTACAAAGCCAATTGATGATTATCATTTTGTGCAAAAACATAATGTAGGCTTAGTAGGGAATTAAAAAACATGATATGAAGAAAATGGCCAGTAATAAAATTGATCACATAATTTATTTGCCTCTGATGTTATCAGCTAGGACTTTTTATCACTATTTTTCATTCAATTAAATATATATTGCAGTAAATATCAGTTGAAATTGAATACCTACATTTGGGGGAAGCGGGTTAGCGTAGCAGTATTTCCCTCGCTTTGCACCACTGAGTCCCGGGTTTGATTCCGGTCCCGGCGCTGTATGTGCATTTGGTTTTCAGTCCATGCTCGCTTCTGCAGGTTCTTCTCCGGGTACTCCGGTCTTCCTCCTGAATCCAAAACTGATTTAATTAAAGAAAGATCTTGGACCCCAATGGAAATAAGCTTCATTTGAGGCTTTCTTGGGTTATCCTTGGCGATTAGCCTAAAGAATTCTTTCTTTCTTTCTTTCATATCTTTGGACCCCCTTCTTTTGATAATATCCATTTCAGAAAAACTATACAAACAAAAAGGAGCTTGGTGTGATTGCTTCAACTTAACTTTTTCGAGACTTGGGTTTCACAATATTGCTCGTATTTTTCTTTTAAACCACAAGAAATTCCTCAGCTGAATCATTTTTCATTTTTGAGATATTAGTGACAAAGTGCTTATTTTAGTCTACACTCTAAATTTTTCTAAATGTTGCAATGGATAATGTAGTTTTGAACAAATGGTTGAATATTTGTTGTACTGTCTTGATGGGCATACTTTGAATGAACTCTAGTACAAGTTTATAGTGCCTATAGGCAAGCACGGACATCTGGGCATCTTGTTTACATCCGGGACCTCTGTCCGATATAGGGTGGTAAAAACAATTGCTGAGAAATTGTCTTCTAACAATTACGAGCACTTTACCAAAGGCCAGTTTTGACACCAATAACCATTTAATGGATCATTCAACTCAACGGAGAAAATGACGGCTTTCAGACATTTTATTTGATCCTTCAATTTGATTTTCAAATTATTACGATTCCAAAATCATGTGAGATGTGTGAAATTTAAAAGCACAACAAGATGACAAACACCTCATCATTTCACAGATTTCCTTCCCGCTAAAAAGAAAGAAAATGAAGGAAAGCCTGGCTGAAGTATTGATTGTTTTCACCGTGCATGAAGTTCAACGCGAGTTATTTTTAGACCAAAGTGCTGCGTATGATGTAGGTCGGCTTTCACCCATACGACAGTATAAATGTAATGAAAGAGCCATAGGTGTCAATTGTGTTTTGAAAAAGGGCTCATAATTAGCAAAAGTAATTTCTTGGCTATATACACTTACACATAAATGTCCCCAAAATACAAATCCATTCTTTTAGAAAAACTATGTGTTAGTGCACTAAAACATTGGTTTCACGAAAAGAAATTGTCTTCTAACAATTACGAGCACTTTTTACCAAAGGCCAGTTTTGACACCTATGACCATTTAATGGATCATTTAAGCACTACATGTTAACACGTTTATTCAAAGTATGTAACATGAAGAAAGTTCAACAACCATTTGGTAACATCTACATTTATCCATTGCAAAACTTAGAGTGTAATTATGGTACTGAAAATCACAAGATATAAATAAATAAAATAAATACTGGGGATTTATAGTGCACTATGCCGCTGAGATTTGTAATTTCATACGGCCTCTGCACCACTGACCACTGTGGCCCAAGTAAGCTCCATTCCACACCTAGCATCATTTCAAGTTCTGCGACAATTTCTAGGGGCACTGAACCTTGATCAGTCCACATATGCACCATCGCTGCCCAGATCAGCACCCTGAGTTTCCTATGGGTTTCCATGAGACAATCAGCAGTTATTTCCTGGTCCAAGGATTTTCATGCACACTCAACTTTTGGCACCAGGTGGTTGGTACTCGGGACCTTCCGCACCGAAAGCGAGTACCTTGCCATTTACTTGGGGCGCTCAACTTTGGTTTTGGTAGGTTTGTGCGGCCCGATATCTGAAAATTTAGTCTAGGGAACGGAAGATTGGCTCTGAAAAAGGGGTCAAGAGAACTAAAGTGATCAAAAAATTAGGCCCTGGAAGCGAAAATCTCCTAAATTTTGCTTGAAATGGGGTCATGGCTCATGGGAACAGAACTAAATTTTCAAAAATAAAAATGAGGATAGAGAACTTAAGAATTTTGTAAATATGGCTTGTCAGCTCAAGATTGTGCTTAAAATGGGGGTCTAGGGAGTGGCAGACAAGGCGTGAAAAGGGGTCTTGAGGACCGCACATACTCGTATCACCTTTCTAGGTCGGTGCCCTTATCCCACCCACGGGGACAATTGTGAAATTCAAAATTGCTAATAGATTAAAACAGTCTGACCAACTCAACTGAAATTTAAAATTGATCTTATTGGAAACTGCAACCTAAATATTTACAAATTTGAGTATTCTCCTTTAAATATTATATTTTCATCAGGAAATATATGTATAATCATTCACGTTTTTTGAATTATCAGTATATTCAGACGGACTTTAACTCTATTTTATCTTATCTACTGGAAATCAATGAATACATGCATGCACTGCCAAGACAAATGATACATTTGTACTTGTCTGTTCCAACACTGGCCTAGGGGACTGCATATGCACGAGGGGGGAGGGGGGTAACTGATGTTTGTGCTTGGGTAACCACCCGAGTTCCGCAGGTTCTGAAAGTGACCCTATGTGAGACCCAAAATTGGCAAAAATGGGTGAAATTATACCCTATCTGAAACATATAAATCTTCCATATCTGTTCGAATAGATATCCTATCCAAGACCACACCTGTTCAAATGAATACCTATCTGAGACCATACGCAAATGTGATGAAATAATTATTACAAGAAATCAGTAGCATTTCCATGATTTCTAGATATTTGAAGCACTTTTATGGCAATTTAAGGCCCCATTGTCATTAATTCAACCAATCTTTCTTAGTTTTATACACTATCAGATAATTAAAAGCTAAATTTGATAAACTATGTGAGACTTGCAGAGTACCAGGTCGATTTTGATACCCTATATTGCAAGTCTCGAGACCTGTCCAGGTCTCACCTTTTTGGTAACGTGCTCAGAATACCCAGTTACCCCCCACCCCCGGTGCATATTGCATTTTGATTTGATGGTACACCACAGCAGACGGCAAACACATATGCCCAGATCCTGAAATCAGCTTAGTTGCGAGCTGGTCTTGTAGTGAATGACCAGCATCATCCGTCGCTCCAGCGAGCTTTGTAATTAGGTCAGCATAGACAGCATCATAGGTCTGCCATGGCACTGATTATCCTTCCTGCCTGGTTCACAATCCTTATGCCCCTGAGTAAAGTGGTCATTTGGTTTTGCTTGCTGTGGCATGCCAGCTTGGCCAGAGCTCGGCCTACTACACTTTGTATATGTGACCTAAGCATAAATGTATTGGGGAATTATGGTTTTATTGACAGTAAAAACAGGGGTCAAAGACTAAAATTGGGGTCAGAAAAAATATCACATTTTATTTATTATTCACTTTGCATTGTTATTTGATTTTAATAGTGTACTAGTGTACCTCCTAAGGCAAAAAAAAAAAAGAATTCTTGTCTCAGCTTCCTTCAGCCCCAAACCCTAAGCGCTACACGTTTTTGTTTTTGTCAAAAAGGCTATGCGCTTCGCAGAAATCTTTTTTTATTACTTTTTTAGGTCACTATTTTTTTTTTCAGTTGCTTTGCGGCCAAATTTTCCCCCTTTTTTACCTCTCGATGTAAGGAAAAAAAAATAAAAAAGCAAAAAATCTCCTGAAAACCTAAAAAAGAAATTCGGTAAAATTTGATTTTTATCCCTATGCGTGCGGGAAGCTGAGACAGAGTTCTTTTTTTTCTTTGGCCTTAATTTTACATCATGACCTTCCCATCATACCTTGCTTCCAATGGGATTTTTTGTACAGATTTTAATGACATGTTTCATCCCTAAACCCTCTCATCACAGCCCATACAAAAAATCCCATTGGAAGCTAGGCATGATGGGAAGGTCCTGATGTCTTCTTTTACACCGCCTGGTACACCTTTATAAAAAGTTGAAAAAATGACACGGGGGTGGGGCCATTTACATTTATGGAAATTACAAGTACTTGCTTGCTTCAACCAATGCCACCTTTTCAAGCCTTCTTTTCCTATTTTGAAAAACTTGTGCGACATATACCGACCAAATATTATTAGTACCCACAGAGGTTGACAAGTAACATTTACATTTTAAGAAAGTAGGAAAGTACTTTTACCACATGACTATGTTAATATCCTTAAATGTGGCTGAGTGTACATCGATATTGCACCATTTTGGGTCAGATTCAAAATGATTTCATAACTGAGCGGGGTGATGAATGATGTGGTAGGTTAGAGTCAAATCATTTGTGGGAATGATTTTTGCCGTGTAACTCATCAACTAAAAATTAAATCCCATATGAAAATATGCTTTTACAGAAGCAAAGTATTATGTTGAACACAATGGTGATGTTGATTTTTGATGAAAACCTATAATTTTGGCTCTATAGGGCCAAATATGCATATTTGGTGCCAAAAATTTCTAGAAAGCCTAACTGAAATTTGCTTTGGTAAACATTGGAACCAAATTATGGAACCAAATTACTTTTTTAGAATCTAAAAACCAAAGGTCATTTTTCTTATCTTGTTTTTAAAATATTGCCAAAAAATGTCAAATTGCCATTTTTGTGGCAAAATTACCCAACTTTGACCTATTTGGCCAAGTGTAGAATTTAAAAATGACTTATTTCCTTCTTACCCCTCTCCTTTCAAATCATTGTTGAATGTCAAGCATAAGATATTATGATATAATTTCTAATTGATATTCTGTCTTTTTGTCTTCTCTTCAGGTCTGTGAGCAAGACTTGCAAGCTAATGTAGAGATGCGAGGGAGAGAAAGTTGGCAAGACCATAAGCAGACACTGGATGCATTCATCAAAACACAACTCAAAGTAAGTAAAGGTTGCTTCCAAATATCTGTCATGGCTGCTGCACGACAAGCATGATGACAACAGTTTTGAGTGTGAAATTTTGACCTTGTCACACTTGGAAAATTTTCGGCAAGCACAAAAAGTTGATATATTAGTTAGGGGCACACAATTAGATTTCCAGGGGGAGTAGGAAGTTGGGTTCGATTTTTCCCCAGAAATTACTGCTTTTTCCCGTATTCCATGTTCAGGGGGGAATTTTTTTTCTTCTTCCAATGTAGGGTGATTTTTTTCCCCAAAAAAACTTCCTGCTCCCCTAAAAATCTAATGGTGCGCCTCTTACCTTGTCATATTGGTGTGATGACAGTTGTTTTCAATTGGATAAAATTGAAATTTTCTCGCGACAGATCATCATGGCAATATGTAAATGTGTTGTGCTACACCAGCACAGCTCAAAATTGCAAATTCATGGTGGTCTGTGGCAACTAACAAAAATACAATCACGACAACTACTCTGAAACGACCTTGAAAACTGAGATCACTATTAACTGAATGCATCAGAGAACATCTTGTGAGGAGGTCATAATGTAATGAATATGTTCCAGACCCATGGCAGACTGCCTATACTGCCAAGTGTTAGCTAGCTCAAAACATAGTCGGCCTCCAAACATTTGGTCGTGACATCACCAAATATGTGCGATCGAATTTAAAGTATGAACTGGTAACAAACATTTGGTTCAATGTATATGGCAATTCAATACATGTGAAATTTATTTGGTCTCAACTCGGTGTTGAAGTTATTTTATTTGGAGTCACTCGTCATTTTGATGTCACCACCAAAGTTTGGTAGCGAAAATTTTGTTTGGAGGCCAACTATGTTTTCACCCTTATGGTGTCAGCCATGGTGCTTATGACACATTTGGGTATTCTGACTCACTCTTGACTAGTAGGTAGCCAAAATTAAAGGGACTAGCCTAGATTTCACTTAAAATTAAAAACTTATAGAAATGCTGTAATTAAAGCTTACAAAGGTCCAGTGCATTCTAAATCCTGAATTTGTACCTTATATGGATTTACCAGTTACGAGATCAAACAAACCTTCTAGAGACAGTTAATTAAAAGAGAAATGATTTAATCAAAAATAATTTGTTTACCCATCACAGGTATAAAAACTAGATATTGTAACAATACATATCAGAGAAATTGTACAATTTTGGCATAGGAGCACCTTTTATGTGTTATTCTAAAGTATGTCCTCGATGTTTTACAGCACTTCAAATTGGAAAGGAGGATGTTCTGAAATTATGAGGACATAAACACCTACATCTTTAGGATGCACTTCTTTAAGTCATGTGCTAATTATTTTAATCTATTGTTGTTTCAAATAAATTTTGGACATGAAAATTTGTGCATTTAAGCAAATACACAACGCTTCTCAGGCGCATGCAATGTCACAGTTTTGTGAATTACTGATTGGAAACGGCGTTGCGTAGATTCCGATGTCGTGTGCTTGTAACAATTTGCACACGCGTTGGCTGCGTTGAGATTGTCAGTCCATGTCCGAAATTTATTTGAAACAATAATAATACAATTTTGGTGGCATTTTCTTTCAGGAAAAAGAGCGTTGGTACATCCGTCCATCTCGTCGTTTAAGTCATTACTGTGGCAAGGCCTACATTGGAGACTTCCTACCAACGAGGTGTGAGGAAGTCGTGAGTCGAATTAGTCTTACGCTACAGAGTAGATGTGCAGATGCTCGTTTCGATAAATCAAAAATAGCGCTGACAGAGCTGAAGAATGCGCTTGAAGCAGCCAAGGCTGTTCAATATAAGTGAAATGGTAATGGTAAGGGGGTGTCTAAGGCCGGGGTCGGATGAACAACGAGGTCGCATTTTACTACAATAAATTTTGCTATTGTAATACATCTGACCTGTATTTATTATAATCAGGTAGTGTCCCATGAAATAAAATAAACTACAACAATTTTCATCATTGAGATGGATTTATTGTAATAAAGTTGAAAGTAATGCGGTGAAAATCCTGTGTGTCACGTCGTAATTAATTACAACATTGCATTACTATAATAGTCTGCATGCTGAAAATGATGTGCTAATCCCATCTCGTAATTAATTACGACATTGTATTTATTGTAGTAAATGCGAGGTCATTATACAAGTGACCGCATGTTGTAATAAATTATGACATTAAATTTATTGTAATATATAAATGTTGTGATACGTCTGACCCTGGTCTAAATTTGCTTTGGTTGATTTACAGGGTTCAGAGCTCTCTTTTACAAGCTGTTAGAACAGATTCCACAATAAAAGTTTTTGCAGTGAGGTATGACAAAGCTGAGGATGCACTTGAAGTAGCTTCACGGAGGCTATTCAATGGGTAAAATTGGTAATGGGAAATGGCGTGGTCTGAATTTGAACTTGCTGATTTTCAGTTGTCTAAGTACATCTCTGTTTCAAAATGTTTGGAACAGACTTCACTATTTGCAAGAATTTTTTTTTTTGCTGTGAGGGGATTGCCAAACCTCATTCACTGCAAGTCTGTTACCTTCCCATCTGTGAAGAGAATGCACGTACCTATTTGATTTAAAGGAGTATGTTAAAGTTAGTATCTTGTGGAAAGATACTGCATGTGGTGCTCGGTTGATCTGAAAACTTATACCGTTGTGTATAGAAATGCACACTTATTATTATAAAATTTTGCTGACTTTGAAATGCCTCATGGGAACTCACAACCCATCTTTAAAGTAGTTGTAGTTTGATTTTTTGCCTGAAAAAAGTCTTTTTGTCACCTCTTTTTCAGTTTCTCAGTCAAATTTTTGCCAATCTGTAAAGAAATTGCCAAAGTGGAAAATCTTGAATATTTAGTTGGGCCTGCTAAACTTTTTTCAATGCGTTAATGTAATATAATTTAAGGGAAAATCTGTATATAATAATTGGCAGGATATTTAGATTATTATTCTTTTTATGCAAGCTTGTTACAGCTTCATCAAACCTGTGGGTATATTAACAAAAAAAAAGAAACAAAACAGCAACAACAACAAACCATAACAGAAAACTAACAAGTATCGGTTTTGTAATGTTTTTGAATCTCTCATTCTTTCTTTGGTTATGTCGGTATATACATTAAAATGCACTTCACCAACTTAAATGCGACTTGTGATCTGGTCGTACGCAGTGCTACTAAAAGAGTGCTTTAATATATTATGGAAATAATCATGGAATCATATCATAGAAATAATGCTCATATTAAAAGTCGGCATCTTTTATTTTGAGATACAATTCGGGTCCACTTGAGTCCCTCCAAAATGAACTAGTGCAGAAATTTGGTTGTTCGCTGAAAAGCAAATGGTGCATATACTACTTTTGAATGGTGCACAAAACTTAACACAAATATGAGTGTATTTTCTCCAATATTCACACATTATAATGCCTGTGATATACTTACAAAACGCAGCTAACATCTAGCTAAATGCTAACGGAGATGCTGAGGTTTAATTTATTTTATTTTGCTAGCATCTGGTTAGCGTCTTCAAAGCGTTCAAAGCATCTAAAATCAAACCACACTCTGCCTGCTGGTCTTGCTAGTATATCATGGGCATTACAAGATGTGATATATCACGGGAAAAAATCTGAATAATCCAGTTTGATCTCCATGCTGGAATTCAAATTGGACCAAGTCTGGTGTCTCCTTCTAAATTTATGGGTGTGACACATGTTAGTGGCGTAGCCAGAGGGGGTGCGGGGGATGTGGCCGCGCCCCCAATATTTCATTTGTTGGTCGGAAGTGGTCACCTGTTGAAAAATTTGTACCACTGTTGGAAATTTGAAGTCGAGAAGGACTTGTTGTTTTATTTTCAATGACATCAGTTTTGAGTCAAATTTGCACCAATTTGGTCTTAAAGTTGGAAAAATTGTCGCAAAATTGACTTCTAATCCAAGATTTGTGATAAATTGAGACACAGAATGTAGTCTGTGCGCTTGTGAGACTTTTTTGTTTGTCAGTTTTTAAAGGAGCATGGTCCGATTGCCTCAACTTTTTTCAAACTTTTTGAGATTTTGGTACCAGAATGTTGCTCATATTTTTCTCATGACCCATGAGAAATTTCATGGCTGAATTATGTTCCGTTTTAGAGATATATATGAAAATGTGTCTAATTATGGTAACCATAATTAATTTTACACAGTAACGTATAGGAGGATCTGATATACAAAATTGCCTGTAAAATCCTCATGGTTTGCCCGATTTAGCCGAAATTTTAAACTTAGACTTCTTGAGTGGTCATCTTTCATATGACATTATTGAATTGAAAATTGAATTTTGGAATATCGGACCAAGCTCCTTTAAAAGCTACCTTTTGAGTCTCATATGCTGTTGTCGGTCATCATAAAAAGTGTCACACCCCCAATATTGAAAATATGGCTATGCCACTGACACATGCAATGGATTCTAAAAATTATATGTAGAGTGCAAATGCGACAATGAATTTTTAAAAGTTAGCAACTGACTATGTTAATTGGTCACTTCATTTGAACTTTAACGCAGAGTGTATATATTGTATAAAAATATCAAGAAATATGAAATTTTTATGTGTTTATTATATATATAAAAACAGCTGATAAGTGTAAAATCATGTGTATAAAATATATATTTTTGTATTTTAACAATTATGGTATTTTAAAATACTTTTAGAACTAGAGTGCTAAATCTTACGATAAAATACAAATATAGAAATATTCTGAAACTGAAAGTGCTATTTTTATGTTTCAAAGTATTGTTCTCTCAATAATTTTCAGACAATGAAATTTACAGCCTAGCGTAACACAATTTGTGTACATTTTACGCAAGTCTACAATGCTTTTTAAGCATGAGTGATATCACTGTACCATTGATTACTTATTGGAGACAGTGTTGCATACTTCTCGATATCCCGTTCTTGTGGATACGTGGTGGCTGTATTCAGAAATCATGTTTGTGTTTAGGATTTATTTCAAACAATAAAAGTGCATGAGACAGAAGTACTGTAAAACAAGAAATATTTGCTAGCAATTTAATTTCGCTAATACCGCAAAATCGCAAAATTAATTTGCCGCTAATATTAATAATGTACAATGATTTCAATGGCATGCTGATGCAATTAGTGAAATTGAAATGCCGCCAAAAAAAAACAGATTCTGAAAATTGCAAAATTTTCTTTCCGCAAATATTTCTTGTTTTACAGTATCTGTTTAATGATTGTTACTTATATTAAAACTCAGAATAGCAACTTTCTATTTTGGAAATTCTGCTGTATATTTTTGTAAATATATTTTTGCTTAAATAAATTTTAAAATAATGATCTTAATGGATTGACAAATAATGGTGACCTGAACAATCTTACAGAAATATTGCCAGGACATCCTCATGAATTTTGTGTGCATTTTAATGTGACCCTTGATTTGATGGTGGTCAAGGGTTTAGCCAGGATTTGAAAGTAAGGCGTCCATATTCAAAGGCCGGGCAACCTGGCCGACTTCAATCAAGACATCATGACGTCACATTGTACGTTTTATTTATATAATGATTAATATAATATTCATACAAGTTTGACAAAAAAGATGAGGATTAAGTTCTTGCTAGTTTGAACAACAAGGCGACGTTCTGGCAAATGAACGAAGATATACAACACGGTGTAAAGCCCATTTTAAGTTCATAACTTTCGTACAATTAATTCAATCAGATTTTGGGATGAAAATTATTGGAGATGAGTTATAACATAACATTCAACATGGTAAAAAGCCTTTTTGGATGCCTTTATTAAAACGGCCTTTGCATTTAACAGAACGTCCATTTTTAAGATCAGCCGTCATTTGGATGGCTCTGTGGCTAAACCCTTGATGATGGTATATGCCATTAAACGGTCAATTTCTATTATGTATTGCTATTATTCTCAATGTTTATATCTGAAATAGTGCAATTATGTTTTATTTGTACAATCAGTCTTATGTTAAGTCAATGTATGTTTTGTCACAGAGAAAATGAAATGAATCACAGAAACCAAAGAATTATATTTATAATATTTAATATATTTGTCACTTCTCAATTATCCAGGTTGTAAGAAAACTTCCTCCAGCCAAAACTAATTTAATAGACTATGTTTTTGTGAGAAGGCATTGTTTTATGTTTTCTCTCTGATACTTTCTCAGAACTTTGTCTCCATATTGTGGGTTGACATCCATTTGCTGGAAAACCAGCATATAGGCAGGAGCGGACATCCGGGCGTTTTGTTTACATCCGGGACTTTTGTCCAAATAGCGCGGTGAAAACATTTGCCGACTTCCCATTCAAGTCAATGGAGAAAATGCCAGCTCGCGGAAACTTCGATTGATTTAAGCAAATTGTCAAAATATTTCGATTCCAAAATCATATGAGATGTGTGGTATTCAAGTCTTAACAAAATGACAAACAGCTCATCATTTCACAGATTTTCGTCTGGCTAAAAAAGAAGGAAAATGACAGAATCACTGACTGAAGTATTGATTGTTTTCACCGCGCTCGAAGTGCAACGCAAGCTATTTTAGACCACTGTGCTGCGTAACCGCTGTGTATGACGTAGGTCCGCTTCTTCCTATTCAAAATTGTTCAGTCCAGTAGATATAATTTGTATTGATGATGGTATATTATCATCGTGATGTTATACTAGTATCATCATGTGAGTGCAAGAAAGTCATATCTCCAATGGCTGCTATATGTCACTTTATTCAACACTTTGTTACTAGATTGCAAAAAATCCCTGAAATTTTCCCTGCCATGTCAGTGGCTCTTGAAATGGTTCTTCAGGTGACACGTCACTCGAAGATCCATTTCCAGAGCCACTGACCCAAGACTGGATGCCATACAGTGTGGAATCTAAAGTATCACCCAGGAACCATTTCCAGAGCCACTGACCCAAGACTGGACATTATGCAACGTGGAATCTAAATTTTTGACAAAATGGCAGCTATTGCTGATACGACTTTCTTGCACTCACATGACAATGTATAGGGGGGTAGGCTTGTATATTCAAGGGTGGATATCAGGTTTTCGTCCTTTAAAAAGTCACAAAAAACAATATGTAGCGTGTTGCTTCACTAACAACTTTTTAATTGATAACAAAATGTCATTATATAAAATGTTAACAATATAACATGAAAACTCTCAATTAGCCAAATTTTGCTTTGGATATTGGTCTAATATACACTCCCGGTCAATAGTGTTTGCGCACCAAACATTTAACCAGCCATATCTCGAGAACCGTTCATCATTTGCGCCATATTTTTTCGGATTTATATTTTACATACATATATCTAAAAAACTCAACAAGAATTGCATTTATCGCATTTGAAAATATGGTGTGCTTAACATATTGTGCATTTTCTTCTGCACATAATAAACGGAGTTTAAATACATAACTGCACATTTGTTGGAAAACTTTTTACCTGAAAATGTTCTTTACGGCTACACGGTGATAATGAGCATTGAAAAATAAACAACATAGGAACATATCAAAAAGTGGGTGTGGTGTATTTGTATATGGTCCAGGAAATCAGCCATTTTTATGATTATGGAAGATCGAATATCAGAAGAAACATAAATTTCTTATATTGGATACATTAAGCACCTATAAAAAACATGAATTTTTTCACAGATTTGGTCGTTTGATATAATAATTATGTTCTTGCCCGTATTTAAGGGTGCGCAAACACTTTTGACCGGGAGTGTATCTCTACAAGATAGAAAACGCTTGTTATCATCATCATGCATGGCCCTTTAATATTGATTTTGAACTAGGAGTTTGGTTTAATGGATAAAGTCATTCTAATCAAGGGTTTTGGCTTGTAGCATGTTGCTTTAAAGCTTTTAACTAAATTAAGAGTAAAATGTCATTATAACCAAACCAATAGGACATAAAAACTCTCAAATTAAGGGTAGAAAATGTTGCCTTTAATGTATCTCAGCAAGACAATTTTACTTCTTGACCTTTTGCAGAATTGTTGTACCATTGTAAAGCAATTATGAAATTGTAACCAGTTATCAAATTTTAACCAAAATAATGTGAATCTTTCATGAATTTATAATTGCAATTTATATAACCAGATAGTGCTTATCTATGATCATACTTAATCTGACTACACAGTACTGATTTTGTAATTTTTGTGTAAAATAAATAAAACACATAATTTGAAAATACAAAATACATTGTTATATGTTTATTTCAATTCTTGTGCAATAAATTGTGTATATAAAATTAGGACCAAATACCCAACAATGGATTGTGTGCAGGTTATTTCATAGTATATGGGTAGATAAAGTGCATACAAACAATGGGGTCAAAGGTCTACATTAGAGTCAGCCATTATAACAAGGCAGGAGACCATATTCGATTGTTTGTATATTATTCAACGGCCGACTAGCATGATGGATTAAATTGCTTACAAACCAATGGGTGAGTCTTAGGTCTACATTAGAGTCACACATGATAACATGACAGACCCAATATTGGATTGTGTGCATTAGGTCTTAGTTTCACTAGCCATGATTACCAGTGTTTCCACTCAAGATCACATGGTGCGCAATTGGTATGGGAGTTTGGAAAATTGGTGCAACATGTTTTTGAAAAGGGTAGAGAATTGTTATTTTTCCTGATTTTTTTAAAACCACTTTTCAGCCTCAGCTAGTGATTTTGGCGTAAGCACCTCTTCCAAGTCAAAGTCAAAATTGAAAACACTGCTGGTCACACGAGCTCAAAAAACTTGGGATTAAATAAACCAATACAACAGATAATGAACTGAATCATCAGAATGTTAATTAGAGTTGAAACCCTTTATTCTGTCCATACCATGATCATTGAGGTCCAAGATAGGGTTAACTTTGCCTAAGTGGGGCTAATCCCATCATGCTATAAGTCATCCAATAATATAATAGTGAATTTTTATATATCCTATTTAACAAATACTTGATATATATTTCATACATCCTCATACATTTTAAATCATTCCATTCTCTATAAACCTTGAAGTATGCAACAAGCAATCAGATTCTGTTAGGAGATCCATAGCATTTCCCTTGTATCTCTTTTGCGTTTGCAGCTCCGACTGTTTGGAACTCTCTTCCAATAAGTCTCCGCAACTACTCCAACTTGTTGCAGTTCAAACATGAGTTGAAAACATACCTTTTTCGGCAAGCATTTCAAGATTCATAAGTTTGTTTTTCTGTTTTTGTAGTGTTTTTGTTTTAGCGCTTAAGAGTTTTTTGTAGATTTTGCGCTATATAAATGCGATATATTATTATTATTATTATTATTCTACAACAGCTTGAGCTGATGGCTTTGTATTGTGTAAGAGACTAGTAATGATTGATATGAATTGATTAAGACCAAATCACTGTGTTATTTTTGTACATGAATCTGTCAAGATTTTGGTATAATTTATGGCTGATTTAGTTGCTATCACACGGACAAACATTGAACATATAAGTTCATTTGAATATTAAGCAAGATTTCGAGGGTTGAGAGCCACAAGGCCGTATTTGCACGGGCAACAATGAGCCACAATGCTGTATGTGGCTCTTTAATTGCACATGCAAATACGGCCTTGTGGCATTTCATTTCCGGTGTAAATAAGGCCTTGTGGCGCTCAACCCTCGATTTGGTACGTTGTTACGATTAAAAAAATACAGACGAATTTATTTCCCTGTACGGTCACATTGGTTTGTGTGCATTAATCGGCTGTTTGTTGCATACTTCTCAGTTTATATAGTATAGATAATATTAGTATTGAATCAATTATTCAACATTATCAAGGCACTCTCTGCATGAGCATAACCTGGGAACAACCTCAATTGACATTGGTGCATCCAACAGAATATGAGTATGTGAACAATGGGGGAATCAATGTTCCAGTCTTATTTCAAATTTCATGTGTAAGAATCTTAATTGCTTGATGAATTCAAAATATTAGTATGATCGTGATTAATCATTCTATTTCAAAACGGCTGCCAAGATACTTGCATAGAATGGATCATGAACAATCAAGACTGAAATTAATGACAATTGTGACCGTACACCACAAACCTCAAGTAAAGTCGCCCCTGGTGAAATTTGCTTTATTGGAGATTCAAAAGGAACACATTTTTAGCTTTCAAATTCAAATGACATCCACAAGTAGAGCAATGATTTTTCAAAACATGAAATTCAAAATACAGAGTAAATGTATGTTAAAATTTTCATATTATGCACATGTCCAATGCAACAACATTCAGAAAATTTTAGTTTTCAGATATTTTGGAGATGTAATGAAAGCTGATATTTTTTTCAAGGAGTTAATTCTGCTAGGCAAAATCTGCAAAAATCTCAATTTTGTGAGAACGTTGTCGTTTGTGTGTATTTTGTGCTCAAGTTCCTGATGGATGGTCATCATAATTAGTATGGAAATGGCTTACAATTGTTTTACGACATACATGTACCACATGAATAAAAAAAAATTGTGCACGGATTAAAACTGATCATGACCTTGATAAAAGCACCAAATCATACATTTCTTGTTTTTGTAGTAAAGTAAATTTATTAAGCTTTCAAATGCAGAAAAAATGATGGAAATCGGATGAAAAATAAAAAAGATGTGACCAATTTTGTAAGTATGTCTCTTTTTCTTCCATTCCAATG
>JXSR01S035435.1:1945-12184 GCA_000969725.1 Ophiothrix spiculata
AAATAATACATGTAAGAGAGTTATTTTTTTCTAGCTTTTAATTTTCAACCCAAACTCTTCCGTCATTAGTGGCTCATTTCCAATCCTTAATGTACTTGAATAGATGTCACTGTGCAACGAACAGAACCAGGTTTTTTTTTTTTTTTTGAGGTCGTCAATGATTTCATGGACATGTATTTGGAAACTTTTGATATGTGTCCTCCAGCTGACCCAATCATACCAGTTGCTGATTCCCATTTTTACAGGATTTTTTCACAAAATAGATGTCATGAAGCGTCAAGCAGGCCGTTTGATAGTACATTTACCTTTTTATTAGCAGTTCAGGGCCATGCCATTTTTAGGTGCAAACATAGAGTTTATTCACACTATATTGATCCCATTTGCTACTTTTCGGTTATCAAAGTAAAAGCAGTTACCCGAGTTTTGATTGATATCATTATGTCAAGACAATGCTTGGAATTCCATCTTCAAAATATTCTTTTTTATTGACAGATACAGATGTGTTTATACTTTCAATTCCTTGCTGAGCTAATTTTTTTTACAGGTTGTAATGCAAGGATTTAGTGATGAAACATATTTGAAATGCAAAATTGGGATGAGGTCGGCTAATTGTGCTATGTTTCATTTCTAAAACCTCTCATTACAACCTGTACAAAAATTCCATTGGAAGCAAGGCATGATGGGAAGTTCATAATATCTTCTCTTGGTCATATTAGGGTGCAACACACTAAAGTCATCTGAAAAAAAAAACCCTTTTCATTCTGGGTGGGACCAAATCGCACTATGCGTGAACAACAAACCAATCAAATTGATTATCAAGTCACACAGCAACAGAACAGACAAATCACGCGAGCTCACAAGTATTGTGTAAGTTGCGTGTGAAATTTAACCTCATGCAGCGCACCAGGCGCGTTAAAATGAAAAGGTTTTCTTCACTCGACTTTAATAGTGCTTCTGTAGTACTTTACTCGCATTATTAGTTTAAATTTGGTCATAATAAGTTAATTTTAACACAAACTTATTTATTATGGTCTTAACAAAGCACCTGAACCTGTCTCTTAAAATGATATAAACGTCAGCCATTTCTCAAAGGTGGGTTTTGAAAAGGTCTAATGTAAAACATTTAAAGGGATGCATGAAAAATAAAATAGTTGAAACTGTTTATATAACAATTTCAGCGTGATGGAATTCAGCCATTTTGATGATGTGTCCTTGGCAGTGATCTTGGTTAGCTCAAGTGAAATGTTGCCATGATAATTACCATGATTACTTCACATATAAAGCCCACCATTGGGTAGTTATATTTTTGTTTCATGTGATTGACTTTGATAGCTGTTGAGGAAATAATAGATTCTTGATCACATGTGTCGCCAAATGTAGTACAGGCAATGGGCAAATCATTTCATGGATGTTTTTGCTCAAGGACTATAAGACGTAATTTTGGTTCTGTTGTGAACTTAATGATGATATGAGTATACTTAGCTTGGCTTATGAGTAATCAAGATTAAATCCCTTAACCAAATCGAATGCATTCAGACCAGCTGTAGCTAAACTTTGATATAAAGCTACATATTGTAATAATAACCATAAAGCACTTGATTTGGGTTTTGAACACTCCCTTTTAGAGTCAAATTTTAAACTCCTCATTTATATGATGGTTCTATTTGATGTGACCCACCATGTGTACACTATGCAGCGCCCCAATGAGGAGCATTCGCGCAGGGGACCAACGGCTTAACGTGACTTCTTAACCATGAAGTAATTGGAGTAAAGTTTCTTGCCCAAAGAAACAAGATGACATGGTCCAACCAGGGTTCAAACCTGGAGTCCTGTGCTCTAACTATTCGGCCACACTCCCCTCCTTATGACTACATTGCAATGGTTATATTCATCTGACATTGTTGCTTAGGACTCTTCAACTGTTTTGTTCCTGTCATACAAAGCTATATGTGACCGTTTATCTCGAATAAGTCATGAGTGCAACCTCTTGGCACTTTTAATTTTTCAAACATTTACATTCAAAGACCATATTAAAATGATATTTCATTTAGCTTCGCTCGGCTTTCAGAAGTCAAGTTATGGACCCATCAAAGGTTATCTTTATATAGTTCTCGCTAGCTAAGTTGGTTAGTTCTAAGACTGTTAAACATGTTAAACATGAGCTGTATTGATCGTTTCACGTTCGAGTCCAGCTGGAGCTGAGTGTGCAAAAACTGTATATTCTATTAGGGTGTGAATTGCTCAAGCTAGGGTTGCGCCAATTAATGTTGGCCGCAGTAAGTCCTTTGGCCCCAGGGAGTCCTGATAGTGATTTAGCCCAATGATTAGAACAAATTGTATATGCTCTGTAAAGTGTGCTGAGGCTGCGTGGAATTACAAGTAAGGGGAGGCGTAGTGCACTATAAACCACCTGCAATTTATTTATTTATTTTTCATCTAGAGCAAAAGGTGAAACTGAGATAAATGCATTCAAAGATCAGTAGGCCATATGTTTTCTGTTGATGGTCATCTAAATATACAGATACATTTCATATTTCTTATCATATTCTTGAAATAAAACTTTGCAGGTGTTTTGAAGCAAGGTTAAAGATTGTAAATCTGCAAAAGAAAGATCAATGTCAGTAAAGTTTGACCTTCGCATGTATTTTCACCTGTAGTACAAAATGAAGTTTGCAACATCTATGACTGATTCAAGATAATCGAACACATATTACTTTCCCCTGTCATTCAAAGCTGCCTATACATGTAATTGGAATTTGAATGAAGTTATCATATTCAATTAAAAGATTAGGAATATTGACAAGGAAGAGCAGATTTTTGAAATATTTGTTGCCAGCAGATCCGATATTGTGTAATATCAAGGCCAAAACGGGTCCATTGTATTTGCTTGATGGACATGCGTTCCTGATGCACGTTGTATGCAAAAGTATAGATCATGTGTTGTCACTCACAAAAACCATTTGGACATATGATGGTTATTCACAATTTTTGTGAGAAAAGGGTGAATTCTGAAAATATATTTGCAAACATAAATGTACCTGATACCAAAACATGTTTTTTTTTGGTAACGATGTGTATTTTTGAAAATTGAATATATTTTGAAAATAAGCAATTATTTTGATTAATTCTTAGAGATCTCATTATTTCTCACTTCATCGCTTAGTCTTGAATTTTGCTTTTTGTGGAATTTTTTGCCCTAAAATAGTCTAGGCGTTGGAGCACAATTTGGCCACAACTTTGTACGACCGGAAGCAACCTTGCCACAGTCTGGTTTTTCCAAAATGGCGACCGTAGGCTTAATGTTTCACCTCAAGATCATTGTAAAATATTCATTAAATGATTTGACATCATATAGAGGTGGATAATCAAACCTACGGGTGCCATCTTGGAAAATCAAGCCTGTGGCCGGGTTGCGGTCGGCCGCACAAAGTTGCAGCCTAATTGTGCTCCAACGCCCTACTAATAAGAACAATACAGTTCTCATTTTGAAGAGGAAACAATTTTTGTGTATGTGTTCAAGAAAAGTCAAGGATTGATTTGGTAAAAGTGTACTTAAAATGGCAAATAAAAAGTTATTTGAAAGGTTAATTTTTACCTGATTTCATCAAATTTATTTTATCTACACATTGAATGACAAAAAAGAACATGAACATTGTAATTATTAGATTCTAATTTTTAAAGTTCATCAAACAAATGAGAGCTTGAAGCATATTGTTTGATAAAAACTAAAAGCTGATAAAGACAAAAAAAGGTTTTTCTCAGAAACCCGCATGCATTGCTATGTGAAAATGAATTTATTGCGTAGAGCTATGCGCTGGTATTTCTCTCTCTTTTTTATTGAGAGTAATCTAGCAATCGACCGCTGTGCAATGAACAGATCTGAGTCAAGCCACATCTGGTTCACTGTAATTGTTGGACAAGCAATTCAGCTGTGTAATGAACAAATCTGAATCAAGCCACATCTAGTTCACTGTAATTGTTGGACAAGTAGAGCAGTTCAGCTGTGCAATGAACAGATCTGAGTCAATCCGCATCTGGTTCACTGTATTTGTTGGACAAGCAGTTCAGCTGTGCAATGAACAGATCTGAGTCAATCCGCATCTGGTTCACTGTAATTGTTGGACAAGCAGTTCAGCTGTGCAATGAACAGATCTGAGTCAAGCCACATCTGGTTCACTGTATAATATTGTTGGACAAACAGTTCAGCTGTGCAATGAACAGATCTGAGTCAAGCTTCAGATTCACTGTAATTGTTGGACAAACAGTTCAGATTATGTAATGAACAGATCTGACTCTGACTTAAGTATGAGTCCATATTTATGAAGAAAATGATTTGAAACATAGATATTTTGGAAGAAATATACATATTCAACTGAAGATAATCAAACATGTTGTTCTTTTATTGATAAATTCTTGATTTCCAAATCAAATGTTCCGAAATATTATATGCAATTTTGGAAATGACTCCTGGTTCTGAAAAAATGGCTCTTTGTTGCCTAGAATTTTTGAGGACCAGGAGCCACTTTTTTTAAATTTCTGACTCATGGTCCTTGTTTGCTTAAGAAAAAGTTTGATCATCATCAAACTCTTCTAGAATTTGAACTATCCAACTGCTGGTTCTCTGTTGGGTACTACGTACATCACATACATTAGTTAAAATTAGCAATTATTGCACTGTGTACATTTAGACCTTTCTTCAATATGTTAGCTTAATTTTCAAGCTCTGTTACGGATGTGCCATTGGATAGGAAATTGAACAGTTGTTCTGTAAAAATTAACGCTGACAAGTAATATCTTACATGGAAATTATTGTTATTTTGGAAATGTTGTACAATGTTTGACCTGATGCCAACAATTACATTAAGTTATTTGATTATAATATAGATGTACTCGTCAGTAAGGCAACGAACAATAAATAAAACCTGTTTTACGGGCCCGACCGACCCTAAATTTGCGTCTTGCAAGAAACATTTTTGATAAAAATCATATAAATTTAGCCATTTTTTGGGCCAAAAAATTAGTGGTAACATTTGTTCAACTTTTCTATCATTTTTGTCAGATTATTTAGCTATTTTAAGCAAAAACAATTAGAAAGAAATTTGCCCGACTGTGCTTGAAAGGTCTGCTCACCTGTAAAACAGTATTTTTCACAGCCAAGGAGGAATAGGTTTTTTTTATTAAGTTTTCACAGTTATCAGTTCAAGTTTTTAAATCAACACTAGTTATATTGATGTTTTTCATATATTTTACGTTTAAGACATAGTCGGTTGACCAAAGCTTTGATCAATATCCATTATATTCATTTTATTGAAATTTGTAACAAGTATGTTTAAACAGCTGGTCTTTTTTATTCATTAGAGCCTGGCATTCTTCATTATATTTGACTCAAATGTCAAAAAGTACAATTTATAATGAAACAGAAACATGCCATTGTGTAGCAACATTTGCAGTAGTTGGCAGCTTCTTTCACGTATTCAATGGAAGAAGGCTATTGGATAAGGTGATTCAAATGTAACCTTATGACAGACAAATTAGTAATACAACTTTGGAATGATATTTGCCAGGACAGATTTTGTATAATGTCCAAGTCGGTGATAATCCACTGCTGTGATTGGATTAATCAGACCTTGTAAGATTTACAGCTTTTTAGCATGACGAGATTTATTGGTGGTCTGCCATGGACAGTTTGTGTTGGAAATCAGTTGTGAACTGGACCTACTCGCAAGCTTACTAAAGTCTGTTCTTTGGAGAAAGCAGAAGTGTACAGGACCTTTTCCTCTAAGATAAAGCTTATCTGAAATTCTGTTGTTTCTACTTCTGCCTCTGCTTCTATACTCCTCAACGCTCCAATTGGAACAAAACGAGGAGGAGGAGGAGGAGGAAAAACGAGGAGGTTGCAAGAGGAATAAGGTGCAATTAAACTGGACTTACTCGCTGGCTAGTTGGCTTAAAGCATAGAACTTAATTCTGGTGTGTGGTGAATGCTTTTACAACAAAGCAGTATTGCTTGTCAAAGGACCATAATTTGGTAAATTTGCAAAGTTGGAGATGATCAACCATTGAAGGATTGAGTTTATGAGCTGTATGCTATGGTGTGATGTTTCATTAAGGACATCATGTTTGTTTGAGATCAACCATTGCAACATTTTGCATTTTGAAGCCAACAGTATATAAGGACCAACCATAGATTAAAATATTAAGTACAGATAGGAAACAGGACTATCTGCACTCTAAAAAGTTGGCTAAGTTAGGGGATTGTGCCACGCCCAAGACGATGCTGCATGAGTGTGTAGCACCCACCTCTGTGTTCTGGTGACACTAGAATTACTTAAATATAATGCAAATAGACATCTTATATTTTCCACAAAATTATGCATACACAAGCAATATTAAACATTTGACTGCATGGCAAATAGTTGCAATTCTCGCTCAAAGTACTATTCCATTGCCGGAGTACACAACCAACTCACCAACCAGCAACATAAAGCTATCTGTAGTTCTGATGATTGGTAGAGATATGTTTTGACAAATTCGGACAGAATCTGATGTTCAAATTTGTGTTAGAGATAGTTATATGGACAAGTTTGGAATGATGTCAAGAGTCCGTTGCCAAGTGTTGCAGCTGAATTATCTGCACACTTCTAGCTTTTCCATGAAAGGGACTTGTTGATATTAGCTACCATTGGCAGCATTTATTAACAAAATTACCATTTTTGACAAAGATGGATATGGTAAATTTTGACATAGCTGACTCTTGAACATTTACATCTTGTTATGTGGTATTTGATCAACCTTTTCAGTAGGTCAAGTTGCATTTAAGCTCAGAAGCACTATTTTTCAGAGGAAGATATGAAGATGTTGGATATAAATCTATCACCAGAAAGTAAATAACTGACATATATGGACTTATTATTGATGGGGATGATCTTTTATTATTGATAGGGATGATCTTCATTAACAAAGATAATACTTGGACCATTGTCTTGTTTGAATTTGAAGACTGGAAATAGCAACCGGATGCTTATAAACTTCCTTCAGGATACATCTATTTTGAAACAAATCTTGCCAATAAATTATAGATGTTTGACACAACTTTTTGACATTTATTTGGGAGATGATAGAACATGGAAGTATCACTTACAAGTTAACTTGGATACATGGGATACATGCACCCGGACTACAACTAGGACAGAGGACAGTGGAAGACTGCAAAATAACTTGCTTCAAATCTGTTCTGCGAGTTTAAGGATTTTGACATACTGATGGAAAATTACCTGTGGGTTATGGAACATTACCTATGGAGTGATGGAAAATGTCACCCATCTACAATATAATAAATGGAATCAGCACATGCTATTTTATTGTGTGTTTTACATACTGTTTGAAGGACAATCATGGAAGTGATTGATCAGCTGATGCAGAATATGGTCACCATGACATAGAACTTGTTAAAAAATCATTTGATAGTGTAAATTTGAAGTTGTCCTAATTAGCAAATCATGTTGAGCAATCTTCATTTACTCCATAATCGTCCAAGAATGAAGACGAGGCACAAGATTCTGCTCCCTAAAGCCAAGATGATTCACAAAGACACTAAGAGGAATTCCCAGCCACTTGTCAAGAGATTCAAGTCTTTGTTGTCATCTTATATCCCGGATAAAGCCACACAGTCCTCGCCGATCATTGTCAATGTTGGAGCCGTGGACAGCAGCAATAGGTGAGTAAAGCCACACAGTCCCCGCCTATCATTGTCAATGTTGGAGCCGTGGACAGCAGCAATAGACACTGTTATAGGTGAGTGTGGGAAGAGGTTTTGCAATACTGCAAGATCAAAGACATGGGTTGCATACCTTATTTTGCTGAAGTTCAAAGTTTAGGGTTAAAGGTTATGGGTAGTATATCATATTTCACTGGAGGTTAAGGTTGGGTTAGAGGTTATGGTTGGGGAGATTTAAGATAGATGTGGCCAGTGAAGGGCTTAATTCTATTCGCAGTCAAGTGAGAGCCATTGTCAGCCCAGTTTGGGAGTTGTAACTTAAGGAGCAGACAAATGCATATTTGTTAAGTTTGTTATCAACCACACATAAAGGATTGTTGGTTCTTACTGAAGTATGCCTAATAAATTTCCGGCATAATGCAATATTGGTGAATCCATCGATCATTTTTAAGTATTATGTGGTTGCCACAGTTAAATTTATGCAAAAAAAGTTAGTGTTTCTAGTATTTTGATGTTGCCTATTGGTTCTGGTAAATCTGGTTGGTAAAGATGCAATTAACTTTATTTTGTGCACTTTCCCTAGGTTTCGTCGAATCGGTTTGCGAGATCGGTAGAATATACATTCATTCATTATTCCGATTCCGATTCGTTAGGCTTAAAATCGGTCCAATTCCAATCCATCTGATCAGATCGGTCAGACACTAATTATAACCATTTTTATCCCTTTAATACCGGTTGTTTAATTAAATAATATCTTATTTAGTGCAATTGTGAAGACCACTTTCCTAAAACTATTCTATATATATAATATAAGGATGTTAATTTTTTTTAAATTATCAAATATCTGTTCAAATACAAAAGTGTGTAAGAAATTAAATATCCAATATGAAAAATCTGACCTGGCGTTTAAGCATTACCGAGTACTACCTTTCTTACTGTTCAAAAATAGGTGGGCAGAAAATACTACCTAGAACTAGAGTAAGGAAAGGAAACTGCTTCATGGAAATCTGACAAGGCCCCAGTAAGGGTGACCTTGAATTCTGTACTTCCCTGGGGGGGTTCTTCAAAAATTTTTGTACGGGTATGTGCCTGCCGGACTCCGAAAAACTGACCATCTCTATACCTATTTTTGGCACAAAAACCAACCCATCAGTATACCAATTTCAATGAAAAAGCATCCAATTTTACTCAAATTGGGTGCTTTTTTTGCAAATTTTCCCAAAAGCACCCAATTTATGAAAATTGGGTGCTTTCATCTGAGATGAAAAACACCCCATTGATATACCAAAATCTAGGAAAAATCACCCCAAAAGGCAGGCACATATACGTATACCTTGTCAATGTTAGTAACCCCACCTGGGCTGTTCTTACCACCAAAACTGATCCAGCAAAAGAGTGTTTTGAAAGCAATCAAAGATAGAAACATTATAAATCATTTTATTTATTATTCTATAGGTAAAAGTTTGTTGTTCAGATTCATGAAGAGCAGTTTTAACAATTCAGTAATACATTTCTAGAGAGGAAATATGTCATTATTTACTTTGATGTCTATTTTTGGTGAAAGAGTACATTAGATAATTAAGCCTACAACTGATAATTTTGAAAGTAACAAATTTGATAATTTGAAAGATAACTCATCACCATTACAGTGTTCTGAAACAAGAACTCCTTGATTTGAAAATGAAAATGAACAGTGCAATGGCCTATTTCGGAATTAGTTTTGATTGAACAAACTAAGAAACTGATATTTTAGTAATACTATAGAATTTCTTATCCTTTTATGTATTTTTTGAAATATGGGGCAATTTGGAGGGACAAGGCTGGGGAAGCAAATGCTCCTAAGCCCCACCCCTTGACATTGCCACTACTATTAGGGTTTAGAATAAAATGGATTCAAATTAGACAAAGTTTGTAAGATTTGAAAAGATCTTATATAAATTGGTTACCAGGGGCGTATCCAGGAATTCGCAACCCAGGGGGCACAACCTAATTTTGGCGCCCCCAGAAATTGAACAAAGTCCTCCTCACCTCTCCTCGCCCCTGTTATACGACACATTGCCAATTGTATCTTTGCCAGGGACAGATACATGGCAGATGTTTAATTCATACTTCAAGTTGTCACTTTTTTCAATCGAGAAACATGTAGGGGGTGTCAGAGGGGGATGTGCCCCCTCAGAAGATATAAATTTTTGAAATTGAAAAGTGCAGATCACGCCATTTAGCGCATATATTTTTGTCTAATTCATACTTCAAGTTGTCACTTTTTTTCAATCGACAAACAATATGTAGGTGGTGTCTGAGGGGGATGTGCCCCCTGAGAAGGTAGAACATTTTGAAATTTCAAAGTGCAAATCACGCCATCTTGTGCATATATTTGTGTCTAAATGATACTTCAAGTTGTAGCTTTTTTTAATCGAGAAACAATATGTAGGGGGTGTCTGAATGTACCCCTACAGAAGATAGAAAATTTTGAAATTTAAAAGTGCAAATCAAGCAATCCGGTCTAATTCATACTTCAAGTT
>JXSR01S035435.1:13709-41756 GCA_000969725.1 Ophiothrix spiculata
TTCTTCTCTCTTTTTCTTTCTTTCTCTTTTTTTTCTTTTCCCTTTTTTGCGCCCCTTTTATGACCCCGGGGGGCACGTGCCGGTATGGCCCCCCCCCAAGATACGCGCCTGGTTACCTACACCATTGGATATCTTTAATTGAACAACTCACCGTATCTTATATGGGAGCACCATTGTTGATTAGTGATGAATCCACAGTTGATATTCAATTAAGTGCGTCATGCACAGTAAGTAGAGTGTACACAGAAGTGCTTTTACACAGTACACGTAAGTTGGCACATTGTTCGTCGCGCATCGGAATCTTGAGTATGTGCAAGGACTGGCGCTTGGGAACAGCTGAAAATGACAAAGCATCAAACATTTAAAAACTAACAGTTTGCTTCAGATTCTGCTAAATAATTTTATGAAGATGAGTATCTGTTAAATTGAAAACATTTAGAATTTAATTCATGCGTTTTCAGGAAGATTTTCGTTGTTGAAAGGTATTCAAACACGCTACAAAGTTGTTCATCAAAATAATCAACAACTCTGCACCCCATGTGTCAGCGTATTTTTATCCAAAATGCGCAAACGCATGGATGCATTGTTGTTGATTTGTGATGTTGTTGATTTGTGATGAACAACTCTGTAGAGTGTTTTAATACCAAACTCAATAAATAGTTTCTTGACTGAAGTGTTCAAAATGTGTTCATGTGTAGGTTTCGTTTGTGGAAATCTAAAAATAAACCATGTGGTATGAATTTGCTAAAAATATGCTGCAAGTAGGAAAGCAAAGCTTAGAAACATGTCGGTGCTCATAATATTATCGTCTGCTGATCAGTGTAAGGTCGTCTGCAAACTGATTATTTGTAGAAAGCACTTGAACTATTTTGACAGTATTTGAATGAAATGCTGTGCATAACATTAAGATGGTGAAGGTGGATTATTCACAATGTTTAAGGTCTTGTTCAAATTATTTTTTTAGATAACTGATCAAGTGGGAGTTTTCTCACTAGACCGAAATAAAATTCCATATCTATCTATCTATCTATGTCGACCGCGGTCGGAAGCCATGATGAATTTTCTCCACTGATGTCTGTTTAGCATGAGTTTGAGAAGTTCGTTTTGATCAATGCCAGCATCCTGTGTAAGAAGTACTGGGTAGGTCAGCCTTGGTCTTCCCTGTGTACGTGTCCCTTGGGGCGTCCAGAACACTAATCCAGACACTGGTTCCTCAAGCCGTCTAGCACAGTGAGCTGCAAAGTTTAGGCGGCGACCTCTCACTATTTCTGATAGTTTGGGTAAATCACCATATATCACCTCCCTGGTAGGATGATCTCTCCAGTTAAGGTTTTGAACCATCATTAATAGTCTGGTGTAGCACCCATCTAACCTGGCTTCAAGTCTTTCTGTCAGTGTCCACCCTTCTGAGCCATACAACAGAATACTTTCTACGGCTGCACGGAAGAAGCTGATCTTTAACAAGTCTGGTAGATTGGATTTCCAGAGAAGGCGCATTTTGTTACAAGCTTTCCATGCGAGGGCTTTTCGGACATGAAAATCCTTTTCCGACTTTAAATTCCATATACAGTTAAAAATGTAACTATAGGGTTATGTATGTTTGTTTGTTTGTTTACCTCGGTTGGTCCGTGACGGACACATGCCATTAGATCCATGATGAACTCATGGTCTCTTCCAAGCTCATACAAAAGTACCAACCTGGATAGCCAGAAATGGCTAATCTATGCATGCTGGCCAATGCATCTTTGAAAAGATGCCGAAAATAGAAAATATAGTAGATAGCTTAGAGTTGGGGATTAAGGGACCGTTCACTTGTAAGGGGGGCCCTGATGCAAAAAAAGGAACACCAAAAATTTAGCCCCACTTTTTGCGACAAAAATTAGTAGTCAACCCCATAGAAAAGCATGTAAACTCAATTTTTACCAGAAAATGTGTGGCAATTTTTTTCAAAAAAAGAGGGTGAAAGATGTTAAGGGGTCCTCATTTTGCATCAGGCCCCCAACAAGTGTTTGTGAACGGTCCCAAAGGTTGGAGTAAAGGGCTAGTGCAGGCGGCGGCGGACACGATTTATAGAAGATACTAGATTTAGGGATGAGGGATTTCCAAAACACAAATTTAGAGTACGATTTACGTGTATTTCTATTGGGTCACGTGACTCACGTATTGAAGAAAAAAATTATAAAGATCATATTTTTACCTTTCCTCAAAAAATCACAAAAGTGTTCTTATAGTAATCAGCATAATTATGTCATTTTGAATCCGCTGGGGTTCACGTGTGAACCCCACTTTATATATGTTATCATATTTTTTTACCGATTACGAAAATAATTTTAGTGATCATCCCATCCCGGAAGATGATTTTTCCACGAATCCCAACGGCTTCACGCCAGAGGCGGTATAGGACATGACGTCACCGGGGGATCGGCTACGATACCGTGTATACCGTCCGGCAACCAGTAACAGTTGCCATGGCCACCCTCCTCTGGGCTAGTGACACTTCATCATTTTGTAGTCATTTGCATTCTGAATTTTTCTTATGGTGTTAAAATTTCACCACTATTTTAAATGTTTCATCCGGAATGAATATTTTCATTTCCATTTTTTTCTCATGATGTAACATTTTTGCCATGGTGTAAAATGTTTTACCATTTACCAAAATGTTCATAATGGTAAAATATTTTTTGCATCACAGCACATTTTGCAATGATTACTTCACCACTATTTTAAATAATTCATCCGGAATGAATATTTCATATCCATTTTTTCTCATGGTGTAAAATTTTTGCCATGGTGTAAAATGTTTTACCATTTACCAAAATGTTCATAATGGTAAAATATTTTTTGCATCACAGCACATTTCGCAATGATTACTCATCTGTAGGCTCATTCCAGTGAAAATGAAACTTTTTTTGACAACAAGCAAAAAATCAACTTTTTTATTCAACCACATAAACAGGTTTTTTAGTCATACGTTTGTTTCTTAATTGGTATGTGACAAGTATTTTCTAATCAGAAATTTTAAATTTTTTCTATCCGTGCATGAATGACCACATGTTTTAATTCAAAAATCTCTCAAACATTACCAAAAAGTTACTCCAAAATGTCACGAACGTTACCAAACGTTACCAAGCAAAACATTGCATTAAAAGAAATCCTGACAATAGAATTTCCCATTACTTTTATGTAAAATTTGTAAATATGTTAACCATCATCTGTGAAAAGCGCAATAAAAAATTTGCTAAGATTTGGAGAATTTCTACTTTGAAGTCATTTGGAGCAAAAAACATTTCCATGCGATGTCACAAACGTTACCGAACGTTACATGGACTTTATTCAGTATTTTGGCAATGTAATCTTTGAACACCTACATGTCTTGATCCCACCAGTGAGCACCATTATCAACAAAACAACTTGTGGATGTTTATGCTAGGTTCAGTGGCTATTTAAAAGTGAAATTTTTCAATTTTTTGATCACAAACATTACTTTGGAATTACCCTGTAGTATTTTGATAATTCATAGTACATTACTTTCATTGGTAATCATTGTTTTCAAACAATACCATAACTAGCTTGGTCTTTACATTATAATCTGTAATCTGTCCTTGATTTGATTTTGAAGAATAGATTTGCTCACCACTTTATATTTCTCCAATGATAAAAAATTTCATTTGGAATGTTTGCCACTGTATGAATTTTTATTATTCTAATTGGAGTTTTTAGGGGATTATTCTGATCGATAATATTTTCTAGAAACTCTAGGTCAATATGCAATCAGTTGTCTGGATTTTTACAAATGGGTTTCGGACTGTTTGCACACTACTGCAGTATCAACCTTCTTTGCATAATTGATCTCCAGCAATGTTAAAATGTTAAACAAAATTTTGAAAATTTTATTCATGGATAATTTACACTTCATATGCTAGAAAATAACAGACAAAATATTGGAAAATTTTGATGAAAACCTTCAGAAAAGTCAAAAATTTCAATTTATTTTGTTTGTTGATCTTGGGTATGAGGCTATTTTCTAAACATATTTTTTATGCTATATATCAAGAAAGAACCAAAGATTTGTTTGTAAAACATTTCTTATACACCATAGATTGCAGATAAATAAAAAAAATGAAGTTTGCATTAGATCTCCTGAAAAGGTAAATTTTTAAAATTCAACTATAGAGGGCAGTATTTATCGTTGTTGACAATGATAATTAGAAATAAAAGAATGTGTAAATATTTTGATATAAAGGGTTTGAAGCCCATGATATACTAGCAAAACGCAGCTAGCGTGTGGTTTGATTTTAGCCGCTTTGAAAACGCTAACCAGTCGCTAGGAAGTTAAAATATTTCGAACCTTAGCGTCTTCGTTAGCGTCTAGCTAGAAGCTAGCTGCGTCTTGCTAGTATATCATGGGCTTGAATTTGACTATGAGACTTTGCATACCGTCATTATTACCGCTAATACTTCAAATGATGCAAAAATCTCAAAATGCATGGGGAAATGTTTGGAGATGATGCTAAACTTGTCCAATGCCCCTTTAAATTGAATGAATCTGTTCTGCTAATAGGCTAAGCCAGTTTTGCTCCATGAAGAAGTTTGGTATTGCAACACATCCTGGTGACTCCAAAGGGACTCATGCCTGCATTGAAGGAATGCCTTGCCAACTAGGAAGTGTGGAACCATTCTATGGATTACAAAATTAACACGGCAACACGAGTTAACGTATCATACACATATGATTTGCAAATTGATTTGTTGATCTTAATTAAGCTTCTTTATTCTGGAAAGGGGAAGCATGATTGTCACATTTTTATAACAAATTAAACTTTGTAAACTAATTTTTGTATATGCTTCCACTTGTGCTGAAACACGGGCGGGTATTAAGTTTTATATTTAACTAAAAGCTGTTATATATGTTCCAGTAGCAAAAACTTAACTTTCAAAAATGCAAAATGCAACCAAGGAATTTGTACTTTGTGGTTATCCTCACAGATCCTAGGCAAAGAGCTTGTGCAATAGACCCTGTATCCCTCTTAGGCCCCCCAAAAAAGAACTCTGTCTCAGGTTCCTTAGGCTGAAAACCCTAAGAGCTATGCATTTTTTTTCTTTTTAATCAAAAATGCTATGCGCTACGCGGAAATCCTTTTTTTTATTACGCTTTTAGGTCACCTTTTTTCGGTCAAATTTTTTTCCTTTTTTTATCTCTCGAAAAATATAAAGCAGCAAAAAATCTCCTAAAAACCTTTAAAAAACATGAAATGCAGTAAAATGCAAATTTTTAACCCTATGCGCGCGGGAACCTGAGACAGAGTTCTTTGAGGTTTTTTTGGCCTTATATATAGATTGATGTATAGCCTTTCAATTCCATGTTTCTGTAGTCCATCTAGATGGACCTCACAAGCGAGCACCGTAGGCGCGAGGTCCATCAACTTACACACCAAGTCCCCTGCTGGGTTTCTTCTATAGAAAATTGGTGACCAGTCAATTCTAGCTAAACAAATAGAGGTATTATGTAATAGATGGTTATATTTGACACAGACTTGAATAATAGAAGAAATGCAGAGGTTTTTGGTTGTCACAAACTGCCCCTTCTTGAGTTATAGGGTGGTATCATATTGCCTAGGCATGATAATAATGTATGTTCATAATGTTGAAAAACTCACTTCTCTTTTCCTGGTTACAGTTTATCTATTTGGAAGAAAAGAAAGAAAGAAAGAGTTCTTTAGGCTGATAGCCAAGGATAACCCGAGAAAGCCTCTTATGAAGCTTATTTCCATTGGGGTCTTAGCTCTTTCTTTAATATTCAGTTTTAGTGCAGGAGGAAAACCGGAGGACCCAGAAAAAACCTGCGAAAGCGAGCATGGACTAACAACTTTATGCACATACAGCGCCGGGATCGGGATTTGAACACGGGACTCATTGGTGCAAAGCGAGGGAAATATTGCTTGGAGGTTCAATTTGAACCCAGGTTTGAAGGAAATTCAGGATCTGTGGAATAACCATAAAGCGCTAAGGATGTCAATTGGCACTCATCATAAAAATGGCGTAAAAGGGTCCGATTTTGACCCACCAGTGGCGTCTACACTTATGGAAAAGGGGTTACTTTTTGGCATAATTTACGCCACTTAGACCAGGTTGTTAATTCAAGCTACTTCCAGAAAAAACATCAAGATAAATTTATGGACAATTCTGGCTTGAACCAAACCTAAGTCTTGTAGACAAGACCACAGAGACAAGACAGAACATAAAAATATTAGATCCAAAAAATTAGATCATAGGTGGGCTACGATAGCTTCAGGTGTTTAAGCTTAACACATTTTCACTTTTGATATATAGCTAGGCTTTGTAACTTTGACTTGTAAAGTGACCTTTTTTCTAAAATGAAGTACAAGTAAGGATTTATTGGTCAATGTCTTGAGGTGATGAGCTTAAGATACTTAACAAATAGACATTGGAACTACTTGTGTCATTCATGAGAACTACTCTATCATAGAAAGGCTTTAAAAAGTTTAAAAGATCCACTTTTCTAAATGAGCGTTTAGATTCTTCAAGATCCACTTCTGTAAAGTAGCGGTCAAACTACCGTGGTAATGATAATGATAAATCAATACCATTGTTTAGATTAACATCCAAGTGTTAGGGTCAAAACATAGTTGGCTTCCAAACAAAATAAACCAAACATTTGGTCGTGACTTCACCAAATATTTGCGATGTAACATACATTTGAGGCAATTAATGTATATAGCAATTCAACACATGTTCAATTTAGCGTGAAATTTTATTTGGTCTCAACTCTGGTGTTGAAGTTATTTTATTTGGAGTCAATCATCCTTTTGACATCATGACCAAATGTTTGGTAGCGAAAATTTGGTTTGAAGGCCGACTATGTTTTTACCGTTACATGCACAGCTATACATTTTGGTTGATATCATTTTGGTTTGCTAAACTCTGACCGCAGCATCAGATCTTCTGTTCTGGGCATCTTGGTTCAACACTGAACAAAAAATCGTTTAGGTTTTGGGTCTGAGCCAATGACAGTAAATTTGTCAATTATGAATATATTTGCCCACAACTTACCAGATCTTTGAATATCAATGCTTAGATATAGCCGACATAACCAAATTTGATTGATATATGAGTCCCAGATATGAGTGCCACCAGGCTTCTCAGTGCCACCTCAGACAGACCTCCTTTAAACTCTGGTTCAAATTGAACCCCCAAGATTTATGGAATATGAGACACCAAGTTGACTATAAGTTTTGAATCCCATGTAATCCTGACTTCAGGTATCATGATTGGTCAAAGTTTTGGCCAAACAATGAAAATTGTAGGCCTTTGGGTGTCACAATCTGAAATTGAGGGTTATTGAGTGACAAAAGATGTAGGGATTATGGTCTATGTTGACAATCTTTAAAGCATGGGGTGATGGAGTTAGAGCAGGCTTAAAAATTGGGTCATTTTGATTAGACAATAATAACTGCCTCATCTTGTTTTGAGGTTATCGTTTACAGTTGGAGGTACGTGTTTGTTTTAATATTTATATTTTTGCTAAATAATAATTTTTTGTTTCTTTCTTGCAGAGCTGCACAGGGAGGTCACAAACAAGTTGTACAATATTTAATTGGTCATGGCGCCGATGGCAGACCAAATCGCGATACCAAGGAAACCGCCCTCTATGCCGCATGTTATAATGGAAAGTTTGAAATTGCTCAACTCTTACTGCAGGTACGTATGTATATTTTGCCTCTGAAATATCAACAGAATAAATATTTTATTTCAGCATATAATGTATGGGTGGGGGTACTGATGTCTGTGCCCAAATAAACATGCTGTAGGCTCCGAAGGTGACCCTATGCGAGACCAAATATGAGTGAAAGGATAACCTATCTGACACCCTAAATCTACCATATTATTTTGGTTGAATTTATACTGTATCTGGAACCATACCTTTTCAAATAATAACCGTATCTGTTACAATACAATATCGGCATTTATAGGGCGCCTTTTCCCAGGGATACAAAGCGCAAAAACAATACAATACATTAGAAACAAAGGCAAAAATATACAGCATACAATAATATATCTTGAAATACATACACAAAAGATGACCGACAGTGGCAACCGGCAGCCGCCCCCTAGGGTGGATACCCTAAGAGCTTACAAAATATTTTAAAATGTGATAATGTGAAACAAGACGAAGTTGACCGTTGGTGGAATACCTGCAGTCTATACCCTCAGAGTGAAGGATACCCTGAGAGTTTACAAAATGAAAAATTTGAGTAATTGAAAATGCACCAAAAACTTGCAAAACCAGAACTATATATGATGAAGGCAAATCAATATGGATAGAGATTAGAACTAGTACCGTTCCCACAGACCGCCCCTCCCACGGACCCAGCAATGAGCCCAGCCAGCGCACTTTTGATTCTCTGCAGAGGGTAGTGGACAGCTCTGAGCAAGAGCTAGATAGAGATATGTTTTCAATTGAGTCTTGAAAATGTTCAAAGTGGAGGCACTCTTGATGGTATTTGGTAGATGATTCTAAAGTTTCGGTGCACACACTGAGAAAGCTCTCTGGTACCTGCAAATGTGATGTAATAATCATTTTAAACAAAAAGTGGAGTTAAAATAGGTATTTGATGCATTTTTGTTGGCAATTTAGACACCATGCTCATCAATGCAACCATTCTTTCTGAGTTTGATATCCTTTGGAAAGTCAAATTTTGATACACTATATGAGACTTGCAAAGCACCAAGTTGATTTTGAAACAGTGGCGTAACTAAACTTTTTGAAATGAGTAGACAGGGGCAGACATGTTTCAAGGGGGGGGGGGGAGTGGAGAACAAAGCAAAAATAGGAGTTCTCCATAGAACCATTTTTCATTGGGGAGGGGGCAAAAAAGGGGGGGAAGGGTTTCATCAGAGGGGAGCTTACAAGTGTATCTGGGCGTAAAGTCTGCAGGTCAAGTTTCTTAATTTTTTAAAATTCAAATAAACAAAACTGTTTCTGAATGGTTTAAAATGGGATCACTTATTGTGATCTGGTTCATTTTTCTGTCAAATTCATACATAAAAGAAATATTGCACAAACTGAATATGTAAACATACTGACCCTTTAGTCTGACACATTAGCTACTTTGACAGATGAGTGAATCACTTTTTGAAAATTTAACAAATTTTAGGTTTTTAGCTTGAAATTTATATCTGTTGTTTCTTTAAATTAAACTCAGCAAAAGTACACACATTACATGTACACATGTAGATTTACACAAATAAATTTTATCAGTCACAAATTAGAGTTCTAATTTTGACATTTTCAAGTTGCTCAGAGCATGTGACTTGCAATTGATTGACGTATATTTCACGTTATCGTGTCATTCACGATTTCGAGGCACAGATTCTGTGCACTCCCTCTGATCCGGGGGAGGCACTCTCAGTATAACAGGGGGAAGCACTCTCAGTATTTAGATGCCATGTATTGAATGGGGAATTCTTGGATAGAGAGTGACCTAATTCTCTATATCCTGTGTAATTCAAATAAACGTCAGGCCCCACCACCACCACGCACAGCCACCTCGTTTAAGGGCAACACACTGACTCTGTTGTTTTAGATGGTATTTTTGAAAGGTATATTTTTATTAAAGGGTCAATTTATAGTCTGCCTCCAAACAAAATTTTTGCTATCAAATATTTTGTTGGGATGTCAAACTATGGGCGGCCATAGGTGTCAAAAAGGTGTCAACAAGAGAAGGGTGTCTAAAAATTGATAAGGGTGTCCACAAAAAAAAAAAGGGTGTCTAAAATACTCAAAAGAGTATAAATCATAATGGTGTCTACACCCAAAACGGCGTGTGGAATCAAGAACAGTGTCTAAAACCAACAACACCTATGGCCAGCCATAGTTTGACGTCACAACAAAATGTTTGAAAGAAAAAATTTTGTTTGGAGGCCAACTATGAATTAACCCAATCTGTTAGAAAATTCTTCTTCATACTTTGTACTGTCCAACATCCCATGTTGGACAATATGTGCGTGGGAAGTAATTGCCAAAAATATATATACTCAATTGCATTCTGATATAATGTATGTGTCACCCAAACAGATGCAAGATACAAGAAAGATGGGGCTTCATTTGTGTTGTATTCACAAAGTTTGAGGCTACAGGAACCATAAAATTGCACCAATGAGACTGAACTTTGTCACTGTGTTGTTAAGCAATATCTCCATCACCCCAGGCTATCATATACACTTTTTAAACCTCCTTTTCACCCCACCAACCATGTAAATGACCAAAAAGTGGAAAGGGGAACCAAAGGCTTGCACATTTTATACCACATATAGGCAATTGGTTTACCAGTCAACTTTGTTGATGTTCACCTTATTGCATGGTCCTACTATACCTTATGGCATGGTCCTACTACTACGACACATTCCTAATGCATCGGAAGAGTATTGGGAGAACAGAAGAAATAATTAATCTAAAACTGGACTCACTGATTACAACTTTTGTGACGTTGCGACCCAATCGCTGGGCCTTCTTCAGACTGTGCAGAGATGTGACTGATGGATTGGTCACGTGATAATCGGCGAGGAATTTGTTTCACAATCGGATCCCATGTATGAGAGAGTACAAAACGGAGGCCCCTTTCTTGTTGAGTGATGCGTCTTCAACACGTTCCCAGATAGCTTCTCTCACCCCTCTCTCAAACCATCATTCTTCTCTATCAAGAATGACAATGTCCTCACTGTTAAATTGGTGGCCGGAGTGTTTAGAGTGGGTGAAGACTGCGGAGTCCTGGTTTTCGTTGGAACTACCCCTCCTATGTTGACTAAATCATGCTTTTATTGATTGTTTAGTCTCACCCAACTGCGTTTTGAGCTCTCTCATGCTTGGAATCCGATTATCACATGACCAAATTCATCAGTCACATCTCTGCACAGTCTGAAGAAGGCCCAGCGATTGGGTCGCAACGTCACTAAAGTTGTAATCGATGAGTCCAGTTTTAGATTAATTATTTCTTCTGTTTTACCTACTGGATGAATGAAACTATTCACAATTATAGTATTGGAAGAACATCGCAAGAAGTGTAGTTGCATTGAAATGATTCACAATGTTGCTAAGGATTTATGGGCAATTATATGCAACTTTTTTGCTAAAAACAGTTGTTCTTGGAATTTTGGGAGTCATTGGCTAAAAAGGGAGCATTTGTAGTGATTTGTAGTGGGCCAATTGTAATCTTTATTCTGAAATACTTTAAAGATGCACCCACAATATTCCTGATGTATCGCATACAGTATTTTTATTTATTAAGTTTCCCTACGTACCGCATCCTTTAACTTGAGTGTAACGTGCGTTCGTTAGCATTTCACAAGCACTGGAATTAGACCAATCACACGCTGTACATCATGTGTAAAGAGTTGATTTTCATGCAAACCAAAGTAGCAACAAGCGCCGTGCTCCAAAACCCCCCGAATTCTTGAAAATACTGTACATTGCGAGTGCATCCACGATGCATCAAGGGCATATATAGTGAGTTCTATAGTGATGCCAGGCCTTTATATGTAAAAACGCAAGAGTGTGATTCCCCAGGTTATATCCTGATTTTATGATTAATTTGTTCAAAATTTTACAAATTTGCTCATTTTCAGCCCCATTAATGGTATTTTTGTCTAATTTTACACTGTTCTTCAGAATATTTCACAGCAGCCAATCACACCACTGTTAAAGTGAGCACCCCCGTGGTAATGTGTTGAAGGACACACGTACATGATCATAATTTCAGCTCACTTCTAATTATGGTTATGATTTAAATACATGTCAACTTGTGCTTTATAGACACACTTTTTCTTATCTTCTTATCGCTCTTAACTGAATCATTTCTGCGATTCAGGTTTACAATTATTAATCTGTTGGAAATCACACTATGTGTTCATGTCGCTATGCATTTGAAAAGTTTGTATTTTCACACGTTTGCTGCTTAATAATCATGACTATTCTCATAATTGCTATGCCACGATCAACTGCAGCCTACTCAATTTTGTATTTTAGCAAATATCATCATTTCTACCCTTTCATTTTGTTTACAGCAATTCCCAGAGATGGCTAGTATACAGACGCAGGAGATGGAGATCCCGTTACATGCGGCCGCCAAGCAAGGACACACCAATATTGTACATCTTTTGTTGGAGTTTGACTACAAAGCCATTTTGGATGAAAGGGTAAGAGTTTTGTCATTAATGCAAGGGGGGGGTTAAAAGATGACCTGCCCAGCAAGGACACACCAATATTGTACATCTTTTGTTGGAGTTTGACTATTAAGCCATCTTTGATGAAAGGGTAAGATTTGTTTCAAGTTTTGTTATTAATGCCAAGGGGGCGGGGTCTCACTGAGGAGGATGCAGTGTCCTGGAGCAGGATATTGACTCTCATATGCTCCTCTCTAATCACATGTCACATGAGTGCCAGCATTCCTTATTTTTAAGTTTTTACAACTTCCCCTTATGTGTGTAAAGCACACAAGTGCAATGTGTAAATGTATACTTGGCTATAATTGAGTTTCAACACACTCGTGGGGAAGTAACCAAAATTACATTTTTACACACCTCCACTATTTGATCAATGAAAAGACTGCATGGACTTATAAATGTTCATACATAATGGAATCTGACCAATCACTTGGATACATGGATTGCTCTCAGAGGCCATATTCAGTGCAGTGTTCCCGCTAAGGCTGTATGTCGCCAAATTTTGCGAAGAAGCTCAAAATGTATTTTTTTCTATTATGTCGCTTTGGCGCAAAGTCAAAATCCTTAGCGGGAACACTGGCCATATCTCTTTTCAAATTCATCTAAGCATGCACATGTGGAAGTAATGATGTCATTTCTTGCAAAATCAACAACTTTCTTAATTGTATGAAATAACAAAATGTTCTTTATTTATGTAATTGCCTACTTACAGCAAAGCATTGTGGGAGAAGCTGAAGTCAGATCAGGACAGCAATATTGGAACGAATTCAAGGAACAAGCGGTAAGTTGTCAGTCATATGCTAGTCACAAATCGGGGGCAGGGGAGGGGGAAACGGGTTCAAGTTGGTCATATGCAAGTCAAAAATTGGGGAAGAAGGGTTGATATCTAGGAACATAGGTCTATCACAGGTATACATTCACAAATTGGGGTTACCGGGAAACAAGAGAACAAGCCATAATTTGCCAGTCATATGCTGTCACAAATCGGGGGCAGGGGAGGTGGAAACGAGTTCAAGTCCTTTGTGATGAACTAATTGCTGCCGCAGCGTATTTCCTGGCTTGAAGGACACTTGTAAATTGTATTGTAAATTGAATTGCCTATTCTACACCGTCACGGATCGATAAGCCGACAGAAGATCACACAGCCTGATGATGCTCCTTGGATGAGGAGTGATACTGTAGCTATCAAAAACGTAAGTCCAGTTGACCAGATTTATTTCATATTTTGCTATTTGAAGCAACCTGGATGATTGACAACAATCATAGATATGTGTAAGCTAGCTGGCATTTATATGTTAGTCTATTGCCTTTCAAGAATATTGCAGAGTTACAGAGCAGAAATTATCCAAACAATGACTGCATTATGACACCAGCATTGGTATAGGTTCTTTATGTTGATGTTCAAATTAGAACCAAATGTTTTATTGGGACTTAAACAATTTCAGATGATGATGAACGCAATTTCTTAAACGCTGTTAAGACCGAACCATAGTTAGCATCCAAACAAAATTTTCTCTACCAAACATTTAGTCGTGACGTCACCAAATATTTGCCATCGAATTTAAAGTATGAACGAACGGGTAACAAACATTTGGTCCAATGTATATGGCAATTCAATAACATGTGCAATCTAGCGCAAAATTTTATTTGGTCTCAACTCGGTGTTGAAGTTATTTTGTTTGGAGTCATTCATCATTTTGACGTCACTACCAAATGTTTGGTAGCGAAAATTTTGTTTGGAGGCCGACTATGGTTCGGCCTTTCCCTAACGATTAGTTGCAAACACAGTTAAGTGATACCAAAAAAAAACTGAAAAAAAATCAGAAAAATGCTGGCACCAAAGTTCAATATCAAACTCTACAACAGATTTAGGGTTAAAAAATTTGGTTAACATCATAAAGTAATCCTAATTTGTAGTTTGCAAACAATTTTCATGTGAAAGTCAATAGTAATTTCAAATTTCACATCCTACCCCTCTGATAACAGAAAAATATTGGTTTTCATATGTACAGCAGGATAGATCCTAACATCAAATCTAGTCCCTTAACCCCTACTGTTGTTAGCAGAGAAATATTAGAAATCATTTATTCGTCATTATGGTCCACTCCCATTGACATTTTAACATATAATAAGGACAAGTTGTTTGTTAACTTTTGCAACCATCATGAAAAACCTAGTAAAAAGAAATAGATTACTTCATACTGAAGTACCATAAATCCGGATTCTGCACAATTGACCATATTCACAACACCACGTCGATTGCACAAAAATATTTGTATTTACGCAAAACAAAACCCCAACCCTGTTTTACTGGCCCGACCAACCCTAAATTTGCGTTTTAGAAGATTTTTGTTATTTATGGTAAAAATCATGTGAACTCCGCCATTTTTTGCCAAAATAATTATTTGTAAACATTTTTCATCTTTTCTTCCATTTTTGTCAGATTTTTGAGCTATTTTGGGCAAAAAAACAAAATTTTAGAAAAAATTTTGCCTGCCCGCCCGACCTACTTGAAAGGTCCGCTCGCCCATAAAACAGGGCTTTTTTCATTGCCTTAATGGTACTTTTAAGATACATTTATGGGACATGCGAAGTAGTCTATGATGTATATTCTTTTAGTGACTTGCTTATATTCCTTGCTTATTTTTATTTTGCAGGGATTTTCCGAGTCCTGTGATTCATCAGCCAGCGGCAGTCCATTCAAGGCTTATAAAGGCAACCTGCCGTTCTACATCAACCAACGCAATATCAATGGGCAAACCCCACTCTTCTTAGCATGTACTGCAGGACATACAGAAATCGTGAGGGCGCTTTTGGAATTCCGACCAAGAGGCGCTGGGCATAATGGACATAATAATCATAAGAAACAGACTTATGTTGAAGTAGACTGTTACACAGTCCTAGGTAGAACTCCACTGCATAGTGCGGTGCAATCCGGCAATGTTGAGATTGTTAAGCTTTTGCTTAAAAAAGGAGCCGATGTGAATTTGCCAATTAAATCAATCAAGTGTCTATTTAATCCAAGAGATGATTTAAGCGTAAATAGTGCTGGGCGAGTTGTTGAACAAATGCATATTCCCAGACAGGACGATTCTTTGTTATATGAAGCATGTAGCGCAGAATATTACAATTTGGAAGTTATCGCAATCTTATTACGGCATGGTGCTCGGGATCCTAATGGTAAGGCATTATTCTCAGCTTGCGTGAGTATGCGACAGGATGTCGTTACAACAATTTTAGCCCATACCGGAGTCCATCCAGATCCAGATTACCATATTGACGACAGGCACAAAGTGCTATTCAAAGAATTCCTACTGGAACACTACGGACCCGAGGTATTTGACTGCAACGTGGTCAAAGTCGGCAAATCTTTCCGCCACATATCGAAACAGGAAGTTGGAACTGGAACGCACAAGAAAAGCAGTTTGTACAACAGAAGGAAAACAGTTGTAGGCCTCAAACGATCCATGAGTACTCAAGGGGCATTTGATACCCCGGTCGCAATAGATTGGCATGACCAGAATCTGACTGATATCAAGTTGGAATGGTTAGTTGAGGCTGGGTTAAGATATAACCCAGCCATCAGACCTTATCCATTCCCGTTATCCAAGTTTCATATTGTCGTAGCAACTGTAACCAGGATAGATGTTTCTGATAACAGTCTTGGGGTATTACCACTAAGCTTATTCCAACTGCCGTCACTTCAGCTACTCAATGCATCAAAGAACAAAATCCAGCACTTACCGATCACTGAAGAAGGATCTAATGGGTCGCATACTCCTACACAACGTGGGAGTAGAGGCTCTGATGTTTGTAGTGCATGGAATGCACCCATGTTGCAGAGACTGAATGTATCCCATAACTGGCTATCCAGTTTGCCATCTGGGCTATTCTTTCTGCCAGAATTGGAATCATTAGATGCACAGTCAAATGACATTAAGAGCCTTCCTTTTGAAATGTGGATGGCTCCTAAACTCAAGACGGCAAATTTCTCAAGGAATTACCTTAAAGATCTTCCAGGATGTCCTTATGGAGTCTTAAACGACTCGCCACCAGTGTTTGCCGACCCTGATGAAGTGAATCCTGAAGAATGGGAAGTCCTGAATCACAAACGACTTCCAAGATCTAACACTCTCCAGCCCGGAGGAAGAGAGCGCATGACAAGTAAGATTGCCGCCGCTGCGTACAAGCTTGGTTTCCCGTATTTTGGGCCGAAAGAAGCATCCGGCTATATGGGTACTATAGAGTCGGGTGCAACATTAGGGGATGATATCAGATTGTCACAGGCTACGACACAGACATCAGCAGATTCTTATGCTTCCGATTTAGAAACGGATATTGATGGACTCCAAAGGCGCTTTTCAATAACGAATTTCAAGCGCCATCGCTTGGGCAGCTCGGGGAGCAATCATGTGGCAGATATTACAGAAGAAACCGTCAATGCGGATGAGTTTAATTGCCTTGAAACATTGGATCTGTCTCACAACAGACTACAAAAGGTGCCATCTGGCCTGCCATGCCTTGCGCCCAAGCTAACCAAACTGACTCTATCCTATAACCAAATCACAGAGTTTGGGCCAATCACAAAGTACCCCGCTGGTCTGATGGACCTGGAGATATCACACAATAAGATCAAACATATATCGTCTCCAAGCAGGAGGACGTCACTACGAGGCCGAGCTGGGGTGTTTAAGCTCTTGCGCTCAACATCCTATCAGGATACAGGCAGCCTAGAAATCTGCTATAGTCCGTCCGCTCAACTGACTGCATCAAGATCAAGAAAGGCGTCAGTAGGACAAAGTCCATCCCCGCGAGAATTACCGCGTGAATCGCATTCATTCAGCTTCTCTGGTCAGTCCCATCAGCACAGTCCTAGTCAATCGGCACAACCATGCAAACACAGGCGCCATCGTGTTTTGGCAAATCTGCGAACACTTGATTTATCCAATAACAAGTTGATGGAATTAGAGGTCATTATAAGGTCAAGGGTAGCGTCCAATTCAGATGAGGATAGCGAGATATCGGATGACAGTTCAACGCACGATATTATGGTATGATACTTTTCTTTTTTATTAAAGCTGATATCAATCCATCATTTCTGGGAAAAGTTTTTACTTTGTGCTTCAGTAACTGTCAATTTTATATAAAAGTATAAATTTCAAGAAGTGGATCTACATGCTAACCCTGAAAGTGAAATAAGTTTTAAATCTTTGAAATTGCCCTAATTTCTTCTGGAAAGCCTAACTAAAATTCGCCTAGATAGATGTAAAAACCTAATGTTAGCAATTTTATTTTGGTTTCCAGAAATAGAAAAAATGGGCCAAATCTCACATTTTGGTCTAAGAGTAAGATTGACATCACCGTAATGACTTTTCCACAACAAATGGATTAACACCAGTCTTAAAGCTAATTATTGAACTTTCCAGAAATTGTGTTTTGAATTACAACTATGGAAGCGAGTGCTTATCTAAAATGACTTAAAAGAAGAACTAAAAATGCTGCCTTTACTGGAGGTTTGAAGATAAGGGTCACATTTCTATAATCTATAGAGCCAATAATCATTTTGGGAATATGTAGTGATTTGATATCATTTTGATAAATTAAAAATATCAAGATAATTTATGTTAAATCAAGATCATTTTGTGCATATATGGTTAAGTCATATTGTGTTTTATCAACATTTTCAAAGCATGTTTTTAGATATTGAAACACACAACCTTTTTTCACCCTTTAGATCAACCAGTAAATCATCCAACAATTATCAACTATACTGTATGAACCTTGAAGTATACAACAAGCAATTAGACTATGTTACAAGATCCATAGCATAATCCTTGTATTCTACAACATACTGGTAGTTTTGTGTTGTGTAAGAGACTGATAATGATTGATTAGGATTGATAATGAGACCAAATCACTGTGTATGAATATTTGTACATGAATCGTTCATGATTTTGGTATTATTTTGGGCTAATTTTGTTGCTACTACACTGACAAACGTTAATCATAAATCATTTGAATATTCAGCAAAATTTGGTACATTGTTATGATTCCAGAAATATGGACTAATTTACTTCCCTGTATGGTCATATTGGTTTAAGTGAGTTAATCGGCTGCTTGTTGCATACTTCAAGAGTATATTCTTGCTTTTTCTTTGCTTTCTAATGTCATTCTCTTTCGGTTGTTCATTGCTCCAATCACAGCCAAGAAATGGTGAAATCTCTCCAAAGTTGCCGTCAGCAATGCAGAAATCAGACTCAGAAGTCACCTTGCTCTTCCCAAGCATATCCATGCTTGCCGTGTCCAACAACCAAATTGCAGAAGTGCCGGCAGATATTCAGTACCTCACCAAACTCTCCAGTCTAAAGATCGATGGTAATGACAGGATCACCACTCTTCCACCAGAGCTAGGGAGACTGAAGGGAATGCTGTATGATCTCAACTTTGAAGGATGTCGTCTGACGGAGCCTTTGGCTAGTTTGTGGAAGACATCTGTCAATGATGTGCTAGGATATTTGCGGTCTGTTCTTGATGAGTAAGTTGTTGTTTTTTTCGTTGAAATATTTTCTGTTGTGTAAAACATGGAGCTATTTATGTCCTGTCTGCAATGAGCCATTGTTTTGGCAAAATATAAAGTGAGAAATTGGACCAAGTATACTTTAGGTCCCATCCAAAGTTTTAGGGTTAGGGTTTAGGGTTAGGGTATGTTTAGAGTTAGGGTTAGGTTTGTGTCATTTTTAGTGAGTTGGGGTTGGGTCATGGTTAGTGAGTTAGGGTTGGGTCATGGTTAGTGTGTTAGGGTTGGGTCATGGTTAGTGATTTAGGGTCTGGTCATGGATAGCAAGTTAGGGTTGGGTCATGGTTAGTTAGTTAGGGTCATGTCAAGGGTAGGGTCATGTCATAGGTGAAGTTTTGATGGAACTTGAAGTATACTTCTAAGAAATGGACAGAATAGTTGCAGCCAATTTAGCACAAATGGTGAAGGATGTTCAGCACACATGCATGGTTGTTACATTGTCTTTATGGTGATCTGTTAGGTTTTAGCTTTTGAATTTTGATGGCCATAGGCAGTATTACCTTTCTGCCTTGTATGAATTAAGTTGTTAAAATTGCATTCCATTTTGCTTGAGACTGAACTGAGACAAAATTTATGCTTTTGCAGTAAATTTTGATTGCTATCCAATTCACTTAGCTCCTACAGGCCTCGCAAATTGGACACATCAAAATTGACTGTGTGTGGATTGATTTTGTCCCATCTCCCTTGTTACAAGAAATTTGCTGGGAAATTTGCATTAAATGCACTATAATTGTTAGCTTAAATCTTAAATTTTACTTACCCAGGGAAACATGTGTTTTTGTTTTCAGTGCCAAACCATACACCCGTATGAAGCTTATGCTTGTCGGGAAAGCAGGTATAGGGAAAACGACGTTATTGAATGAGCTGAGAAAGGACAGCCAGGGATCTTTCATGACTCATGAGGTAAGAATGATCTTCGGTAAGATGATGCTGCAACAGGTTGATCACCATTAAAGGTGCGTTTACACTGTGACGACTTAGGGGTAACGACAAGCAATGTAGACCTGTGAATTGCAGTTTTGAATTTTACGCCTGTCATTGTTAGTTAAAGTCAGTTAATGCTCACACATGCTGCTAGCCTTGCACACTATCGTTTCTATCAGTCGTTTTCAGTTACAACTTGTTAGTTGCAAATACGTTACCCTCCGTCGAAACAAGTCGCCATAGTGTAAACGCACCATAAGCGATGAATGAACTACTGATTTAAAAGGAGCGGATAGGGGGAGGGGCTTGGGGGCAAGATTTTGGGGAAAAAAAGTCCTAAACCAGGATTTATGCCTGTGACCTGCTAATTTCCAGTACCAACTGCCACTTATGATTTATTTATTTTCATCTTTAACATAAGTGGCAGTTGCTTCTGGAAATTAGCATGAAACCTACTCAAAGTACTTCATCATTACTGATTGGTCAACAGAAATATCTGTTTCATCTTTTTTTATTGATCAATATGATCAATACAGGCTGTAAAACCTGCTATGTTACAATCAATATGATCAATACAGGCTGTAAAACCTGTGAGGTTACAAGATATATATAAGAAATTGTGTTATTTCAATATTTTTTTTTCCCTTCAAATTTCAGCACTTCTTGGAGAGGCAAGAATACCTGCATGGTGGCGGGAAGACTACCCTTAAAGGAACCAATCTGTCCACTGTTGGGGTTGATGTTGGAGATTGGACCTTCCAAAAGAAAAGAGGCAAGCACGGCAAAGTGACCTTCAGCACATGGGACTTTGGTGGACAGGTAAGTGTGTAAGGCAGGACTTCTCAAATAGCGGCCCGCGGGCCACATCCGGCACGCGAACGACCTTTTTTTTGCCCTTCGATCGCCTCTGGAATACAGAAGTATATAGGAAAAGCATTGAAAATGGTCTTAATTTGGCCCTCCAAGATGTATTTGTCCTAATGGCCCACCAACAAATTTAATTGAGAACCCCTGGTTTAAGGGGGTGTGCTGTAGGAATAGGATTTAAAGAAGACATTCTGTTTTGCACTCGTGTTGGGGATTGGACTTTTTAGAGGGGCAAGCACGGCAAAGTGACCTTCAGCACATGAGATTTGGTGGGTAGGTAGGTGGATATCAAAGAGGCTTAGAGAAGGAGGATGTGCTGTAGGAATAGGATTTAAAGAAGAGGGGTTCTGTTTGGCACTGATGTTGGGAATTGGACCTTCAAGATGAAGAGGGGCAAACATGCCTAAGTGACCTTCAGCACATGGGATTTTGGTGGACAGGTAGGTGTTTAAGGGGGTGTGCTGTAGGAATAGGTTTTAAAGAAGATGGGTTCTGTTTGGCACTGATGTTGGGAATTGGACCTTTAGAGAGGCAAGCATGGCAAAGTGACCTTTAGCACATGGGACTTTGGTCGGCAGGTATTTGTACATCAAGGAGGCTTTGAGGGTAGATGGTCCTGCTTTTGATCGTTGTTCATTCTTGGACCTTTCAAAAGTTAAGGAACAAGCATATAGTGGTATTTTGGTGGATAGGTATGTTTAATCATGGATCCATTGAGAGAAAGAGTGGGGAGACAGTTTGAACAGGATATGTAAGAAGGTAGGTTCTGTTTAAGATTAGTGTTGTGAATTGGACCTCCTAGAAGAAGAGAGGCAAATATATTAAAGTCACATTCAACACATAGGTTCTGCTGCCTTCCCAGTTTTCCCTTCAATGTAATAGAACATGTACTCCTACTGCTTCTCTCTCCTAAAGTCCATCAGGTCACGGTGACCCCTGTGACATCATGCACACCATTTTTCCACAGCTTCCTGTTCTGCACTAGGTCCTTCAAATTATGGAGGTTTATTCCAGTGCTGTTTGTCACTGCTTGGATCCATCGTGTACGCTGCCTGCCTCTCTGTCTGGATCCACCTGTCCTACCAAGCATTATGTCCTTTCCTATACCACTACTTTCCAAAGTAGGTCAGCTTTTGCTTTAGAACTGATGCTTCCAAAGCGATGTGTGGCTTAATCAGCTCTATGACCTTCTTGTTTGATCTCTTTTGTGTCCATAAGATGCAAAAGAATCTTCTCCAGCACCAAAGATCAAATGCATCCAGCCTTCTTTTATCATTCAGCTTCAAAGTCCAGCTTTCAGATCCATATAATACTATTGTAAAGATGAGACTGTTCGCATAACCTTGACTTACTCTTACTAATATTTTATCTAAAATGTGATTGTTTTGCAGGAGGAATTTTATGCCACCCATCAGTATTTCCTGACCAAGAGGTCATTGTACTTAGTGATGTTTAATATCACAGAATGGAAGACGGCCATCAATGATCTACAGCAGTGGCTTGTCAATATTCAAGTGAGTCATGTCCATATCCAAAGCGGTACTCGATGGGAGAGGGGTGGTGGCTTTGCACTTAGCGATGTTTAATATCAGAGATTGAAAGATTGCAATTCATACACTCGGTGTCATTTAGCCAATCAGAATGCAAGGGTTTAAAGTACGCAGAGTTGATAGAACATCCACAATGCACTCGGCATGTTGTGCTCCGGTGTGTGTGACGGGCGTGTAGTGCGTACGAATGTAACATCGTTTTTGTCGGGTGATGATTTATTTAGTTTAGCTCAGTTTTCAATTTAAATTGCCATATAAAAATTCTTATAAATTTTTGCAGAAGATACTAAGGCTGGGTGGCCGAAGACATTACTCACCCGAGAGACATATTTGCTCTGACTTATTCACTCAAATGGAGGGAATTGCTACCAATGCTTGAATATTGGTGAAATCAATGTAAGAATTTATGTTTACATCGATTTAACCAAAAAAAAATATATCCAATCATTGTAAGGATCATTCACTCTTAATTTGAGCAAATAAGGCGTTGGAGCAAAATTAGGCCACAACTTTGTATGACTGGCCGCAACCTGGCCACAGCCTTAATTTTCCAAAATGGCAACCGTAGGTTTGATTGTTCACCTCAAGATTATTGTAAAATAATCATAACATGTTTTGAAATTATTTAGAGGTGCATAATCAAGCCTATCGTCTCCATCTTGGAAAATTAAGGCTGTGGCCAGGTTGCAGCTGGCTGCACAAAGTTGTGGCCTAATTGGCCTCCAGTGCGATTATCACGAGCAAATTTGTCACGGGCGAGCGAATGTCTTGGATGCCAAGCTTAACTCCATCTTATATTTGATGTCTTAATAACATCCAGTTATCTAATGTAATTTCTCCTGACACTAAAAAGGCTAGAGCACCCAACTCACCCGTCATCATCGTCGGAACTCACATTGACATCATCCAAAAAGAGAAAAACAAATACAGCAGCGATTACTGGAAGGAATTGAAGCGCATCATTGAGGAGCGATTCATCTACATTGCGCAGCCTCAGGAAGTTGGCCTACCGCAAGTCAAGAAAGTGGTTGAGATTAGTTGCCAAGATAAAACCATGGTAACCAGCCTGAGGGAACTCATCTATGATGTGGCTTTCTCATTGACAGGTAATTTGTGAACCGGGGGGGGGGAGGGTACTCAAGCTTAGGTTTGGTAGGGGTGTGCCGCTAGGAAATTTGAAGTACCACCCATGTATATACCAATTTTCAAGAGAAAGGGACCCATCCATATACCAAATACTCAATTTTTGAGTCAAATTTATACAAATTTTCTGCAAAAAAATTATGCTAATTGGTACAAATTTTGTGATTTTTGTTTGATATTTAGCAAAAAATCTAAAATTTGTGAAATATTTTCGCAAATTTCAGAAAATGTTGAAAAACAGACCCATCAAATACTACATTTTGAAAAGAAAGAAAAAGGACCAATTTGGCATACTGAACTGCCTGATTTTGCTACCAAAGTTTACGGCACATCCCTTTAAACAACTCTTAAAATTTGGGTTGGGTTGAAGACTTTTGAACTCAACCTCTGGTTCCCTGTCCTGAACTTTAACTTTTAGTAGGCTGGCATTTTCTTCGGAAGGTGTGGGTCCCAAATATACTATGGGATCATAGTTTTTTTACTTAAAAACGGGGGGTCATAAAAATTTTTAATCGAAAGTGGAAAAGTGTGCTGGTTTGAAGAAAAAACATTGATATTTCATTGTTTAAGTATTTATGAAATCGCACAATTTAAACTTCCTAAAATTTGTGATGTTAAAAAAGAAAGTACTTCTGTTTGGTGCCAAAAACACACAAATTTAAATGGGGGATCACAATGCCACCATTTTAAACCACAAGGGTGAGCAATTTGGGACAATCAGATTTTGTTACCAAAACTGACCATTTTTTGGGGGGGACTGACCTACACCAGGTCCTTGTTAATAGTCACTTGGCCCAGTGTGAAACAAAGCTACTGATATATTTGCTTATTGTTTCATTTATCTTTTGTTTTAACAGAGGGTCGAGACAAGGAGCCTTTCTTGATGCAGCGTGTACCTACATCATATCTAGCACTAGAGAAAGCTGTTGCCTACATCATGAGGGAGAAGAAGCGACTGAGAGAAGAGCCAGTGTTGAGAGCAACTGAGTACAAGTAAGAGAAATAGAAAATACTCCAGAAATTCAAATGCGAGTAAGTGTTTGATGCCAACTTTTGTCATGCAAAATTATTGTAAATTTGTACCTCTGGGCCATTCATGAAACACATGAATATGGGTCCTGGAATTCAAATGTTATTGCATGGGTCTCAAATACAAATCCAATATTTTGGTACTCATGGATATATTTTGACATTCCATCAGATGTCTTGTTCACTCCATGCTGATGTTGATATCATGCAGCCAAACTATGGATCGCTAGGATACAGAAACACCTCACAACAACGTCAGTGAGGTGTTTCCAAATCCTAGTGATCCGATGACATCAGCAACAACATCAGTTTGTAGTAAACAAGAAAGTCAAAATATATCCATGATTACCAAAATATTGAATTTATATTTTAAAAGTTTCGAACTATCATCAATCCTGATTAATTTATTTGATGGGCCTCCAGAACTGCTGGAAACAAGCTCAATAGCTATAGTCAGATCTCCCATGGAATAAACCTGGCTGTAATTTCATTTATAAGTGTGACTATCTTGTTATTGTTTTCTTGATCTTTAAGAACAAAAATCTTTTTCTGGCAAAAAGTTTTAAAATAATCATTATTATTTGTTTTTCTTTTTAGGACCGAGGTTACCCGTGTGATGATAGAGCAGTCCAATGTGTCATTTCATGATAAAGAAGAACTCATGCAAGCTACACGGTTCCTTCACAACAATGGTAAGCTGTTGTTTCCAGTTTATTATGGGGTATGATGCTGTTGAAAATAGTCCTTTAGTGTTACAGAAACCAAAACAATTAACAAATAATGTTTTTATTGTTTTAGAACAGACATTTTGAAGGTGCAAAATAATGCCCTAAAAGAGGAGATTTTGGATGCAACACAAAACATCTATATCAGGTTGGGGTTTTAACCTTGGAATCAAAGTTAATTTGACACATGTGGGGCAACAGGAATAATAAGAGCAAGCTTTGTGAAAAAAATATTTGGTGGAGAGTCAAAACCAGCATGTGAGGTTAATATGTTTTAAAGGGGTAATTCATGATCCACTTTTCACTCTCAAGGTCAACTCTACCAAAATCGAGTTTTTTAGCTTATACAAATCTTCAACTGGTATATGTTACGATCCCCAAACCATTCTTTCATATGTGCTTGCATTTTTGAGAAAATGTGTCATTTTCTAATTATTGTCGGGGCCCCGACAGTAATTACAATGGAGTAGCCTATGGGGATTTTCAAAATGCTGAAAAGCTTGTAAATTGGAAACGAATGGTCGGAATCAAGTGAAATTTTCAGTATATTTTTATAATGTACTTTTCTTCTTATTTAGCTAGAAAACAAGCAAGGTTTTTGTCACATCAAAATCATGAATTGTACCTTATAATGGACTTGTTATTTACTTTCTTAATATTGAAACAAGATACCAGACTCGGCGCAATTTTCATTTCAACATAAGGATCAAAAAATTTTGAATAAGATCTTGTTTTAATGAATATTAGTATTATGTGATTTGCTTAATGTGCCACTGAATCTCAAGGTTAATTTGGGCAGGACAGAATACCCCAAATAGAGCCCATGTCTAACAACACTCAATTACACTAAGTGATATACCCTTTATCATGCCTATAAGTCTATAGTATGCACTTTTGTTTTGCAAAAGCAGCTCCTTTTCTGTTGTACTTGTTATATGTGCAGTTATGTTTCCATTTCCCCCTGAATTTCAGGTATTCTACTCCATTATGAGGACTCGTTACTGAGTGACTACTTTTTCCTGGATCCCCAGTGGCTGTGTGACATGTTAGCAAAAGTCGTCACCATTGCAGAAATTAACCCTGACGTCAAGAAAGGTAATCATAGGAATATTTAACTTGGTTTGGGTGGGGTATGAGTTCAACTTATGTATGTGAGTTGAACTCGTAGCTATGGGACTACTTTTGGGGGGACCCCAGTGGCTGAGTGACATGTTAGTAAAAGTCATCACCATAGCAGAAATTAACCCTGATGTCAAGAAAGGTAATCATAAGAATATTTAACGAGTCACTCGCACATATGGACAGGATATATGTTTAGTGGGGAAGACACTATTTTCACAAATCTCCTGCCATTCTTTAGAGTCTCTGTAGTAATATGATTAGCACCCCCTCCTCTTTTGAGCAAAAGCGAGATATGTTGACACCTTTGAGTGAAATGTGTCCAAAATTTATAGATGCTTTTCAGCCTAAATTTGGCATAGTTTAAGTGACTACAACCCCCTTTTTATTCTAAGCTCTTCAATTTTGATTTAAAAAAATAATTTACTAACATTAATATTAGGGGCGTCGGAAGGATGTGATCCCTTAGTTATCAAAATATGGAAACAACTAAGCCCCAGAAGACAACAGTTACTAAAAACGAATTCGTACAGTACTATGTTGTGGTTATTTATGATAGGATTATAATAAAAACGCATCAAATTAGATTAAATTTATTCAATTTTCTTTTTTCTAGCTGAAAAGTGGTGTGGCAAAAGCCCACATGATCTACAAGGTTCCAGCGCCCCTGTTAATATGATAGCACACCATTGAAATGGCAAAGCAGGTTTTCATTTATTGTTTGTTTGTTTGTTTACCTCGGTTGGTCCGTAAAGGACACATGCCATTAGATCCATGATGAACTCATGGTCTTCCAAGCTCAAACAAAAGTACCAACTTGCAGGATAGCCAGAAATGGCTAATCTATGCATGCTTTTATCCACATTCCTACATAATTACATAATTTTATTTCTTTCCACATACATGTAAATACACTGTATACAATAAATGCATATTAACTAAGTATAAACATTGTGGAGGAGATCAAGAAAATAAGCCAAATGCCTGTCAAGTCCTTGTCTCCAGTATACAAAAAGATTAAAATAAAAGGAATGTCAAAGAAGAATTAAGCTTTCCTTCCTCCCAGACCACAATTCGATAGCCAAAGAGTAGATTGGGAGGAAGGTATGAAGCAAAAAAGTTAATCTAAAAAGCCTGTGTTTGTAGATCCAACTCAATCGAAGACATACATGTAATTATCGTGAAAAACAAAAGTTGATATGAAACAGTTTCATGAAGGAAAAATGCACTTTTAACTATAGTGCTAAAATAAGATGTTATCAATTTCTGACTCTTCACAGGTGTAATGCAGATTCAAGATCTCCATCGTAAATTCCAGGATTCCAGCGTCAAAGATTTCATCCTAAGTTTGCTGAACAAGTTTGAGGTTGCTGTGACTTATGACCAAGATCATTTGCTGATTCCATCCAGACTACCCAGGGAGGGTAGAGACCCGACAGTGATTCCAATGAACAGAGAGAAGCAGCAGCAACAGGTGAAGAAATTAATCAAATTTTGTTTTTATGTTTATCCAGGTTGGTCTATAATAGGGGACACATGGGGTCTAGTGGAACAGTGCAGGACTCTGAATCAGTAGGTCCTGGGTTCGATCCCCTCTACGGCCAATGGGTTATGCCAGTGGGCAAGACATTTAATCTCAATTGCTTCGTCAACCTGAGCAATATTTGGGAGCTGTTATGGGGAATATTACAATCTAAGGGCAGATTGAGTGTGCACCTGGCCAGTACGTAGCACCTCAAATTAATGTGAACTGGTTGTGACGATTACCTGATGGCAGTGTAATAATAGGCAGCAGCACTCTGCGAATTTGTTCACAAATTTAGTAGCGGCATACAAAAGCTGTACATTATTATTATTTATTAACATGATTATA
>JXSR01S035435.1:50792-75165 GCA_000969725.1 Ophiothrix spiculata
TAATTTTTATATATTGTAGATCGTCTTTCGCAAATGCGTAAAGAAACTCACGAAATAAATTGAACTTTTATGCTATTGTGGTACTTAAGGAAAACAAGGCTGTGATTACATAGAAGTATATGGTTTATGGTATTCGCTATATGCTATTCGATATATGGCTATATATTATACAGGCGCAGCGAGCTATATAGTTTTTGCGAATAGTGCCTTCTTATGTGACCCGGTAGCATCAAATTCCCATGTTTGATTGAATCTATACATGTGCCCAAGTAAAATCGTGCACCGTATACCCGAATAATATAGTTCTATGTGATCGCAGTCTTATACTCATTCATATAAAAACATATCTTTGCTTGTAACATCATATTTAGTGTAAGCTTTAGGAGCTTTTAGGAATGAACTTCATATTTACAACATTTAGGTGATGGTCATAACCTTTTATATAAGGAATGTAATACATTTAAGAGCAGACTACTCATGAATTTTCTCAAAGCAATGATAGTAAATGCCTGATAACTATTTTATCTTTATAGGTATTTCATGACCTGTCTCAACACATGCTGACAGCCAAGGGCAACTTAGAAATAAATCGGTTGTTGGGCAGCGGCACGTTTGGTTTGGTGTTCCAAGGGATGTACATCAGGGACCGCGCTAAACATAATGTAAGTCTGACTGCTGTTTGAGTACATTGCGACTGGCTGACAATCAATGTGGGGTAATTTGAATAAATAGTCTTCTGTGTAGAATTTGAATCGAGCAAATCATGGACCAAGAAATATCATTTTGGTTCAGATTATGCGACATAATCAAAAATGCTATTCTGTGAAAAGAATTCGTTCTACGAGAGTCATTCAAAAAGTTCTACCTGTTGTATCATAGCTTTTGTTCTGTTAAAGGTAGATACTTGAAAAGTGACACAAATATAGCTAAGAATGTCACCTACACATAGTGAAACAATCATATCAATATCTTGTCTAGATTTCTGTAGGTTACCTGAAAACCACAGTAAGGTTAGGGTACTCCGGAAACGGGAAAATATCTAATGACATTTCACCTGAATTATACGTGCAGCTTATGTATGAAAACCATCTGTAAACCCAAAAGTTATGTAAGTTACAGAATAAATTTGATATGAAAGTGTACCTAACAGTCCAACAAATCATTTGTCACTGATAAAGTAAACTTGCTACAGACATGAATTACCCAGATTCCCAAAATTTGAAAGGATGTCTTGTACCCTCTCAGGATTACGAATATCATCATAGTGTGTTTCTCTGTAGCCTGACTTTTCCAAGTGTATTTTTATGTAAAAAGCTACAGTTGAAGTTACTACACCACATTTTTCAGTCAAAAACATGAATTTGGTTGCTTTTGGTATCTACCATGAAAATATTTTAAAATAAAGCTTTACAATGCTACCATTTTGTATCGATCTTGTTTTATTAAGGTCAATTTCTTCGTAAACTGTGTCTTTGTTGATTTTGATATTATTGCTGGAGGGGCTATTTGTTCCTATTATTGTTATCCTTGTGAATTACCATTATTTGCAGTCTGGGTCAGCTTTGTTAATCATCTGGCATAATTGTATGTTCATTCTTATGTTTTACACATTTTTAACTGTATAGCAATACTACATGGCTAGATTATGGCCTTTTTAATTCACTGTATTTGAGCCACTTTTAAAAATGTTGCACATATTTTGACCGTTTACGGTGTAACGAAACCCTCTATGGTTTTCATGAAACTGACAGAAATCTAGATAAGATATTTATATGATTGTTGCACCATGTGTAGGGGACATTCTTAACTATATTTTTGCCAACTTTTAAGTAGCTACCTTTATTAGAACAAATGTTATGATACAACAGGTAGAACTTTTTGAATGACCCTCGTATATACTACGGATTTGGTCATTTAGTTTAAAATTTATTAGAAAAATGTGAATATGGAGATTGTAATCCTCTGATTGAAATAACAATAAACTATGTTCTCAACTGTATGGGTCAAAACAAAATTTTCGCTACCAAACATTTGGTCGTGACGTCACCAAATATTTGCAATCAAATTTAAAGTATAATCCGGTAACAAACATTTGAGGCAATGTATATGGCAATTCAACACTTGTGCAATTTAGCACGAAGTTTTATTTGGTCTCAGCCGACTATGTTTTGACCCTAATAGAACACAAGAACAAGGGTAGTATGGGCAAAATAGAAGTTTCAGCATTACGTCTGTTCAAATGCTTTGTAAATTATCTCATTAAAAGACAAAGTTTTTAGTTTACAATAGTTAACAAAATTGTAATTGACAATAGAAGTATAGAATTAATTTTACCGAACAAAAGATACCTGTCAATCAAAGTAGATGATAGTCTATTTTCTTTTACAAAAGTAAATTTTGCTCTGCTAAACACAAAAGAATTGTTATAAATTGCAAACTCTAAAGCGGGCATTATCTACAATTATTGAATCCTGTGAGATGAATCAGTAATGGGTTAACAAAATATTTTGCAAAAGCCTACAAAATGCATTACTATGCATTTACACAACATTAATTTGAACTTGGCTTTTGCCCACAAATTCAAGAGCTAACAATTTTTTAATATTTTTTTCTCCAATTATTTTTCTTTCAGGTGGCCTTCAAAATGCTACAGCCCTTCCCACCAGGTCAAGGGGCTGGCAACACTGACAGGCGACGCTACGACATCGAGAACAACAAATGGCAAGTGGACCCGGTCAGATTCTCCTGTGAAGCTTACAGGAAAGCTCGCATGGAACTGTCAATCATTTTGAACTTGGACCACCCCCATATCGTGCCACTGTTAGGATTCTGCCACCAGCCTATGTGTTTGATTCTGGAGCTGGCGCCTGCGGGGGCGCTTGATGGCAAACTTGAGAACTATAAGAGAGTTGGGGCGAGATTGCCAGCTAGGATTCTACAAGATATTATTGTACAGGTATGATGGGCTAATATTGGTACACCATGCAAACAGTTTTGGTTAGATTTCCTGAGGAGGTGATGTTTCAAATCGTCTATATGATACTTTTTGATATTTTGACATCTTAAAGGCATAGTTTTGACAATAAACTTTGCTCATTTATCAAAATGCACTTTTAAAACGATGAGTCGACTTGAAAACTAATAGAGTATTTGTTGAGTGTGTAATGGTAGCTTTCCCGCTGACTTATTTTCGGTGTCATTTTAACTCGGATGAATAAAAGTGCGACTTCAAATTTTGGCGACTGGTAGATTTAGACTCTCTAAAAAAGGTGTAAGAGTTCAGATTTTAATCTGATTTCAGATTTTTTCATGCCTTCAAAAGAGTCATAATTTCAGCCTTTTTGATTATTTTCAGCATGTTTTTTTGCATTTTGTCACTATTTTCAGAATTTTTATCAGCTTACTCTCACAACCCTGCTCTAGTGCTGTGTTGCATGCTTTACAGACATTGATCAAAGTTCCCCTTAGATATAGTGCTAAAAATGAAGTTCACTAGCAGAGCTTTAAAATCCTGCAACATTCACACCAGGAACTGCCTTTTTAGATCGATGCATGTATCCATTAGGGCAAATGTCCGGCACTGAATCTGATTCTTGGTGATACATTGTAGGGGAGCATGGCCGAGCGGTTAGAGCACGGGTCTCATAATACAGAAGTTTTGGGTTTGAGCCCCGGGCCTGGTGATTTATGGCTCCTTGTTTCCTTTGGCAAGAAACTTTACTCTAATTGCTCCGTGGTTCGGAAGTCACGTTAAGCCGTTGGTCCCCTTTGCGAATGCTCCTTCTTGGGGTGCTGCATACAGTGTATACCTGGTGAGTCTATTCACTGTAGATGCAATTTTTTTTCTTCAGATTTTGCTCATAAATTAAAATGCAATAATAAAATGCCTCCAATCTTCTCTACCCAGGTCTCTTCAGCTGTTGCCTATCTCCATGACTGTGACATCATCTACCGAGATCTCAAAGCAGAGAACGTCTTAGTATGGGATTTGCCGGACCCCTTCAGTCAAGCGAATTCAGACACAGTCAAGGTGAAGCTTGCAGACTATGGTATCAGTGTATCCGCATTGCCGTCTGGAACCAAAGGGTATGGCGGGACACCAGGATACATGGCGCCAGAGATTGTGGTATATGATGGCAAAGAGACTTACACAGAAAAGGTGGGTAGATTTCTAAGCAGAGAGGGGAAACTTTTTTGGATCAATTTCAGACTTAAATTATTTAAATCAAGTTACCCTTTTGTTAGTGGTTTTGATTATAGTAACTTAAAACACCTTGTTTTCTTGTAATAACAGGAGATTTTTACATTTGAATAATTACAAACAGCAACAAAATCTAATTTACAACAGAAACAGCATTTAGTATACATATCATAATATTTGATACAGCCCATTTGATAAAGCTTCTGTATAGTGTGATAGCTATCAAAATTGTTTCAGATTTCGGCAAGGGTATATAAAATATATTGCATTGAAGGGGCGTTGATTATGAAGGCATCACCTTGACCAGTGTCCATTGATGTACTTAATTCATTTCAGATGTTCTTTGTTGTACTTAGAAAAAAGAAATTATTTGGTTGTTGCCTAGACATAATTTTTGATTTTATGATTTTTTTTTGAATTTTATTGAAAACTGAAAATGCCAGTTGATGTATTTTGTTATGTTTTTAAATGAAAGACCTTAGTAGTATGAAACTTCTGTGTTCCAATTCTTTACAGTTATAATATCTTGAAAGTATAGTTCAGATGTCATTAAACTTAGGTTAAAGTTCCAAGGTCATTGACTTTCATGTTTGCATGTTTTTCTACTTTGTACAGGTTGACTGTTTCTCCTTTGCTATGTTCTTGTATGAGTTGCTGTCACTGCAGCGTCCATTTGAAGGGGTCATCGGTAACGACGTAGGTCGTCTGTCAGAGGTCATCAAGCAACTCATCAAGGATGGACAGAGGCCTCTGCTCAACAAGAAGGTAATGGTCTTTACAAATTGGAAAAAAACAGAATTTATCAAAACTTTCTGAATACAAAGAGAACTTTCAGTGTCAAAGAAAAACTGACCAATTATTTGCTGACTGTGTCAACAGGGAATTTTTGTTGCTATTCTAGCAAATTACCAGCAAGGCATATTAGAAGGGAGCAAAACCGAGTCTTCTTTGGAGTCTATGCTTCGGAAGTGCACTCTGCAACAAGAAATACAGATTAATATTTCTTTCAAATCACAGACAAAACGTTATTTAAGGTATAGATTCCGATTACATTCTCATCCTATTGGCTTCAACCGGAAGTTGTATATTTTTGATGTAAAATTGAAGCTCATATTTTTCTGACTATAAATCCAAAATTGCAGCTTCAAATTCTTGATAGTTTCGGAGCATAAAACGTAAAATTAATTGGTATACCTATTTACCATTTCTTATGTACCGGTACTACACCAGTATACATTAACAGCCTCATCACCAGAGTTGCATGCTTTCTTTTGCCTCTGAAGAGTAAAAAAGAAACAACCTCGGGGTTAAACCTCACAAAATGCTTTTCAAAGGTCAAGGTCAATTAGTTAAAAGTAAATAAAACACATGTTGAAATAGGATCCTACACCTTTAAAGGAGCTTGGTCCGATTGCCCCAACTTTTTTTCAAACTTTTTTAGATTTTGGTATCAAAATATTGCTTCGTCAATTTTTTCTCATAACCCATGTGAAATTTCACGGCTGAGTTATGTTCTGTTTTGGAGATATATATGAAAATGTCACTAATCATGGTAACCATAATTAATTACATACAGTAACGTATAGAGCTCTGAAATAAAACTACCCATAAAATCAAAACCATTTGACCGTATAAGCTGTAATTTGAAATTAAGACCTCTTGTGTGACAATTTAAAACTAAATTTTGAAAGATCGGACCAAGCTCCTTTAATATAATGAATAAGATTCATCTGGTGTGATTTTAGCTATTTTTAACTTTGTTTAGAAATAGAATGCATGGAACTGACAAATATTTCATCTGTTATTTTCTTACCACAGGAGAAATCCTACCCAACCTACATCCTGGACCTGATGGCATGGTGCTGGGCACAAGATCCCAGAGAGCGACCAAGTATGGACCAGATCAACGATATATCCAGGACGGCAGAGTTTGCCAGTCTGAGAGAGGTGTTATCGCCCGAGACTAATGCTGAGATTACATGTACATGTGCTACTTCTGGAAATGGTAACATTAATGACACTGGTAAGAATGGTGGATAGAGATACACTCGCGCTCTAAAGTATTTCCGCACAATGAAAAACGTTCAAAAACCTTGTTTTATATATCAAATGACCTAGAATCATCAAAGATTCATACTTGTATAATAGGTAACGTAACTTATCTATTCAATATGAATAAATCGATGTTTCATTTAATATTTGATCTTCCATTGCTATAAAAATTGATGATTTCATGGACCATATACAAATACACCACAAGTATATATCTCATTACTATGTAACTATTCATAACCTCATTATTACTTTGTAACAGGATAGAATATTTTCAGGTTGTAAGTTTTAAACCAAATGCGCAAAAAATGTATATAAACTCAATTTTTTATGTTCAGACGAAAGTTAGTAATATGCATCAAATGCAATGAACGCAACTCCCAAATAGTTACTTTGATAATTATACAATATAGACTCTGTCAAAAAATGATGAAAATCGGATAAACGCCTCTTGAGATATGGCTGAATAAAGGTTTTGTGCGGAAATACTTTAGAGCGGCAGTGTAAAATCTGGGATAAAATGTTGCATAAAAATTGCAGAAATAGCAATACAACAACTTAACAAATAAGAAGGAAGAAGTCTAAACAGGGTCAGTTCACAGGTAGACATACACAAAAATAAGTTTTGCCAACTTAGGCCTAAAAAAGAAAAATGTTTGATTGGCGTAACCAGACCGACCCTAATTTTACCGCCGACCCTAAATATATGTGGTTTTTTTGAGCATGGCAAAAACCCTCAAAATCCCAAACTTGATGGGAATTGATTAACGGAGGCCCAATATATGGCTTGCAGGACATTCAAAATGACAAATAAAAGATGTCTTACAGAAAAAGTGAAGATGTGTTTGTATATGTGTTGTATATTTTGTATTCTTGTATGTGAAACATTGAGTTAAAAAAAATAAAAATAAAAATAAAAAAATAAAAAAACCTCCGACCTACCTACCCTATTTTTTTTCTATGTTACGCCAATCAAACAATTATTTTTTTTAGGCTTTATTTAAGGGTGGTGTAAGAATCAACAAAATTTGGAGTGTTTCAGCCACTTCCTCAATATTTTCAAGATTTTGGATATACAATGTTTTCTTCAATTACAGTGTGATAGGCCCCAAGTTCAAATCTCTGTGGTGCCAAATGTGACAAGTGCAGATTACAAAGTCAGTGCATTATAAATCATCAGCATTTATTTCCATATTAGTCACTCACGGGCTAATTTTTGGACAATACATCTGTTCAAATGCTTTGTAAGTTATCTCCTTAGCAGACAAAGGCTTAAATTTACAAATAGTTTACAAATTGTAATTGATAAAACAAGTATCAAATTAATCTTACAGCACAAAAGAGACCTGTCAATCAAAGTATGGGATAAGCTATTTTCTTCAACAAAAGCAAATAAGTCTAGGCATTTTGCTTTTGCTTTCACTCATGGAAACACAAAAGGATTGTTACGAATTGCAATTTCTCAAAAAGTGGGGATTATCTATTATACCATACTTATTGACTCTGGTGAATAGAATAAGTAATGGGTTAACAAAATATTTTACAAAGATTACAAAATGCATTGTTATGCATTTACAATACATTTAAACTTGTCTAATGTTTCAAGTGATTTTGATATAATTTCTGACATTTCAATTAAAGGCTAAATTCTCTCTCTTTCTCTCTCTCTCTCTCTCTCTCTCTTTTTAATCACCATAGACAGTGAAGATATGTCCGGCTACATCCCAACTGTGTGGATTGCACAAAACGATCATACCGAAACATCCACGGTGATCATCATCAACCCAGATCGTAATCCTAATGAAGAGACAGCTTGCATTCGTCTGAAAGTTGGTGGGGGCGCTGTTCAATGTATGTGTGCTGTTGGCGATATTATGTGGCTCGGGATGACTGGTGGTGGGATAGCAATCTATGGGTAAGTGATGGTTGGGTTGGTTTGATTTTTGTCCCCGCCAAACTCGTTCAGGATGGGGACCATAAATAGACTCTGTCAGTGTGTTCGTGATGAAAATGTTAACCCAAATATTAACCTACATTTTCTCAGAGACCGAGGGTCGCACGTTTCTCAAGACCGAGTTTGTATTGGTTAGTGGATCAAAGGTCATCGGGGTTCATTAAAGGTCAAAGTAGGTGAAATGGGTAAACCTTGGTGTACGGACATGAAACTTGGAGGCCGGGGTCGATTGTTGATGCCAAAACTTTCTGAGATCACTTCAAGGTCATCAAGGGTCAGTCAAGGTCACAGGAGTTCAAATGGGGTAAACTTTGGCCACATTTGGCGGGGACATATTTTACACATTGCGTAAACCCGAGTTCTACTTGTAGCGAATATGCAGTTGATTGTTATAGGTATACTGCAAATAAAAAAGTACAAATATTTGCAGCACGTTTTTACTTTCCTGCTCGTGGCAAATTTTATGTTTATGGTTTATATATTTTTGAGGTATATTTATTTTGGTTCTAGAGACAAACAAAGCGTGAAAATTTCCAGTTTAGCAGTAATTAAGACAAAACCATATATTTATGGACTGCCAAAGTAGTGCAACAAACTCATTGTTTCAGTAGGCCTTATTTGATGTCTATGAAGGAATCTAGAAGCAAAACTTTCATCAAATAGAAATAAGGCTGAACATCATTTTATGGGCTACTAAATATTTGTTGACCAACTATATTGTCATTACCAAACCTCCATTTTGATACGGCTGTACTCTATGAACATACCATATCACTAAGAAATCAGGGAGATAGGGACACATTGCAGATCTTTGTCAAGATGTTGTACCTACTGGGAATAGGCTTAATACTTCAAAAACAAAGGAGAATGGCAACTGCTATTCTGCACTACACTTGTTTGTGTTCAGTTGCTAATGCCTTGATATTTGTTTTACGTAAAAAAAAAATTGATTTGTTGTTTACAGCACTGCTAGGCATTGTTACCAAGACATGCGGCAAGCAGTGATTCTCCCGCAATACCGTGGCAGGCCTCAGCTCCCGAAGCACATGCTGTACGTAGCGTCACTGCAGAAAGTCTTTGTTGCCGTGGAAGACAAGGTTTGGATTGTACCTGAGAATGAAGGCCTACCGTACGGAGAGGAGTGGTCGTATATGCATATTGAGCTTGGTAGAGAAGTACATTCTATGACTACTGTGTTGAAATATGACACGGATGGAAGGTTAGTATAACCTAGAGCTAGGGTTCCTTGGATACTAAACTTGAAAGGGGCTTTTATATACAAATAAGGTACTGGTACAAAAATGGAGTTTCTAAGGGGTTGGTCTAAATGTTCAACTTCAAAATGAGTCAAATAAGGCTTTGTGTTTGAATAGCATGTTGTAGGACAGATTGAAAATAATTTTTTTTAGATATTTAAATGGTGAAAAATCTATATAGGCTATCTTTGGTAGACAGCAAACATTCCTTGCCTTGTCTTGAACTCAATATCATCTCTCAGTGAAAGATATATATTGTTCCATTTCACTCGCCATACCAGCTCGTTAATAAATCTTTCATACACGAAAATGATTTGAATTTAATTTTTTTTTAAATTAAACGGCATTATTATTGAAAAATGTTTTTCCTATTTCAATAAAACGTAGAAAATACAACCATCCATCGTCCCATATTATTCATTGTAATTTAGATTTACCTTTCTTTTAAAATGAACGGCATTATTATTGAAAAATGTTTTTCCTATTTCAATAAAACGTAGAAAATACAACCATTCTTCGTCCCATGTTATTCACTGTAATTTAGATTAACCTTTCTTTTAAAATGAAATTTACCATACAAACGCGAGTATGTTACGTGAACGCGCACATGGAATTGTACAACGCACCACACTATACGCAGCATGCAACTAGACAAGATTAATAAATGCGTATAAACTTTCCAATCAGGTTTACAATTTCAACACGTACTTAACGCAGAGTGTATGAATATTTTTTATTGTCTATCAACAGCAAATACTTTGAGCTCTGGTGCGGTCAAGTCAGCGGGTTCATCACCATCGTAGACCCAGTTACGCATGAAATCATTGACCCGGACGTCAATCACATGGTGGAAGCTCATCCTCTTAACCGAGTTACTCAACTGGTGACCTATGACTTTGATCTTATGGATGAGGATTATACACACAATGTGTGGTCTTATGTAACACCAGGTAAGTAGAATCTCTTGAACCCTCTTAACCCGAGTTACTCAGCTAGTGACCTATGACCTTGATCTTATACTTAAAACCACTTAACCAAGTTACTCAGCTGGTGACCTATGACCTTGATCTTATGGACACAATGTGTGGTGTTATGTAACACCAGATAAGTAGAATCACTTGAACCGTCTTAACCAAGTTACTCAGCTAGTGACCTATGACCTTGATCTTATACTTAAACCCACTTAACCAAGTTGCTCAGCTGGTGACCTATGACCTTGATCTTATGGACGAGGATTATACACACAATGTGTGGTCTTATGTAACACCAGGTTAGTAGAATCACTTGAACCCTCTTAACCGAGTTACTCAGCTAGTGACCTATTACCTTGATCTTATACTTAAACCCACTTAACCAAGTTACTCAGCTGGTGACCTAAGACCTTGATCTTATGGACGAGGATTATACACACAATGTGTGGTCTTATGCAACACCAGTTTAGTAGAATCACTTGAACCCATTAAACCAAGGCAACTATTTCATTATTTGTTAGATCTATTACTTTGGGCTATTTAAGGGGACAATCAAATTACTACACTCACTCCTAATTGACATGTTGTTATTGTATACATCAATAATGCCGATGATGTCTAGGCACTATGTCTCCAATTTAAAGAAAACAAGTTACCTTCACCACTAACAAACAAAATAGCAGAAAAAGGTAAAAACATCATTTGACCTTAAAATAATGAAATATTTAGGGATTTTCAATTTTGAAATGTGGGACCAAAATCATAATGCTGGGTGACTTGAAATTCAACATTGAGTTATAAGGGCCTTAAATGTAGACAACCAGAATATACTTAGGGACCGTTAACAAACACTTGTTTGATGCCAAAAGGGGAGGGCCCTTAAAAGTTTTCACCCTCGTAAGGGGGCCTTGCGGTAAAAATTTACAGTTTAAGATTACATGCTTTTCTATGGGGTTGACCACTAATTTTTGTCGCAAAAAGGGGGGCCCTTAACTTTTTTGAGGTCAAAAAAGGGGGGTCCCGAAAATTTTCTGCAATATTTTTTTTGGCATCAGGCCCCCCCTTTACAAGTGTTTGTGAACGGTACCTGCAATTCAACTGATAGGTGATGGTTTCCCCTGCAATGTCAGTTGCTCTGAATAAGGTCATTCTGTTGTCTGATGTAATTCTAACTCGAGCCCAGTTATTGGGTCATAAACAGCCTTGATGATGGTATCAGTTTTATACTTTGTGCTGTGATTGTTTTGAGTGAACATGTTTCAGAGCTAAAAACTGTGAAACAAATTGTTGTAATGTTGATATTAAATTACACATGATACTTTCAAAAGTGAATTTTGGTAACTGCAATTTCTTCAATAAATTGGTTTAGGCTCTAAAAATGGAAAGGTTAATGGGATGGCCTATCATTGATATCTCTTTCAATATAATGATTATAAGCCACAACTGTGGTACGTACCAAACATTGAATAGTACACAGGCACCTATTTCAGTTGAAATGGCACAAATTTATCGACAATGACCTTCCACAACTGATGCATCATTACTGTAATGTAGATAGAGAGTGCATCTGCATTACCTGTAACACTTCAAGTTCACAACTATAAGACTGTCTGCTGACAGTCATATGTGATATGTAGAAAACAAGTTTGTTGAATTTCCATATTTGAGCTTAAGAGTTTTTCAGTAAAACTACTGCCCCAACTTTCATCTGAATTTAATATCTGCATAGTTCCTCAAACAATGTAAACACAAAAACAGAATGCAGGCCTGCATGTAAATGTGAACTGCACCCTTCAATTTTGTTTATTCTAGTTTTGCAAGGAATTATGACATCACTTTGGGCTATTTGTAACTCACATGAAACCTTATTCTACAGGTGCCTATGTTTACAAGTGGAATACCAGAACCATGAAGATAGAGAGCAGCCTTGATGTCGCTACAGCCATTGCCGATTGCCGCTCCAACTCACGGCCAAGAGGGCGCATTAGCTTGAGGAGAATGGGAGGTAAGTTCATTGAAATTTATGAATATTACATTTTCCCAAAGAAATATGCCTTATTTTCTATTACTATAGAAAGATTTGTGAAGGATAAATCATGCTCTTAGTATTTCTATTCTATTAGGGTCCTAAGGACCCAATCGTAGAAAAGTTTCATTTCTGGCAAGAAAGATTCATTAAAGCTGAATGCTGATTGGGTATTCAGTATTGAAGTGATTTCATAACTCCCTCAACAACTAGTTCACAATGGTATGTGGTATACTTTTGTGTTGTGTGGTGATCATTTCGTTTATTTCAAACTAAAAAGTATGAATCAGTCGTTAGGGTGATAATAATTATTGGTTTACATGTATTACTTCAAAACTGAATTGAGTGGTAACCAAACTCATCAGAGTCACACCGTCTGATAGATTTTATTGGAAATTGTAAGGCCTCTCAAAAAACATTGATTCCGTGGGTTTATTGTGATTGGTTGACACTTCTCAATTGACAATAATGAACATATCTCTTTAATGAAATGGACAAAACTATATCACGATTGTATGGTTGAAATACAGCATGTCAAAATCAGGTAACATTTTGGGTACGTCCAACTGAAACATTAGCAAGATACCCTGTTTTCTACAGTTTTAGAAATGGCACATGCAAAAACTTTTAATAATATAATTTCAATATTTGTCCAATTATTGGGATAAATGTAAGTTTTTCACCAAAAACAGAACTTTACACATTTTCTTGGACATTACACAAGGGCAACTTTCTATTCCACCTCTGCTAAATTCTAGTTTGCTAATTTATTTATTGTGTGTGTTGAAGAAAGTAGACATTAATTTCCTCAGACAGGTAGATTACTCTCTCACAAATCAGTTTTTCATTCCAATATTCTGTGTTGTTTTTTGAAGCTACTGCTGAAGCAATAATCCAAACTTTTGTTCATTTGTTTATTTTGCAGCCGCTGCCAAACCAGGCCAAGTGAGTGCAATGAGCTTCATGGAAAACTATCTCTACATCGGCGTGACGTCTGGCACGCTTCTTGTTGTCGACCCCGCAACCCTATGCCCATTTATTGCAATCGCTTGCCACGAAGGCCCCATCAAACATCTCATCACCTTGGTAACAGAACCATATATCCCTGCACATACTACTCTACGAACTAATGATAATCCTGATCAATCTATTATGCTGTCGCAGAGTAACGCGTTGACGGTCATGACGGTAGGGAATGGATTTAATGATCTTATTGGGGGATATTCAAATTCACCGTCTAGGTTCAAAGGTCATTCAGATGCGCATGGATGGTGTATTCTTTTATGGAATGCAACACAGTGGGAGCAGGCAGCTGATGGAAGAGCTGCTAGGTCAGCTAGGTCTATTAAAGATGAAGAGAGAAACAGCAAAGTGATCAATGTGGATGTACACGATGTACAGAGCAAAGACGATGGCGAAGATGATGATGACGACGACGAAGATGAAACGGTGTCCTCAACTGAAGATGAGATCGAGGTTGGGGTTAGTAGTAGTACAGAAGAAAGTGAGGAAGAAACTGCAGGGGAGGAGGAGGAGGAAGAAGAAGAAGAAGAGGAGGAGGAGGAGGAAGAAGAAGAGGAGGAAGTGACAGAAGGGGAAACAAGTGAGAGTTATAAATCTTTTAGCAGTTCTTCAAGGTCATCAACAGATTTGTAAGACGTTGCTTATCTATCTTTGTTTACATTGTCCAATTAATTTTGGTTAGCCTATAATCATTTGTGATGTATTGCCATCTGTCTTGCAAGTTTTAGACCACAAATTTTGATATATAAAGTAATTCTGTTTCGTGACTTTGATCCACTTCCATTCTTGTAGAGGATAAAATCAAGAAAATGATTCCTCAAGCCTTAAACAAATCCATCAGTTTTGAGTTACTGCCACAGAAATATCAAAATTGGCAGTTCAGAAGGTGTAATGCCCATGACATACTATAGCAAGATGCAGCAGCTATAGGCAAAATAAAAATTTATTTGACAATGTAAACAATAATCCAGGGTAGGGGTTACATTCACAAACAATAGTGCCCTACAATCTGTAATTTTGTTTACTCTGTCTAATAAATTATCGTTTGACCAATAGGGAGTTTAACTTTAGCATCTTCTTTAGCAACCAGCTAGATGTGCCTTGTGTAGCATGTTTTGGGCATCAGGTAGCAGTGTTCCCGTTAAGGCCGTATGTCGCAAAATTGGCGCTGAAGTTAAAAAAAGTGGCGCAAGAGGTTCCCAAAACAAAAAGTCAAATATAGGGTTTTGGTTGTACACAATGTCCACTTATTTTAGTTTTATTCAAATCATATTCAAAATAATACTCTCATTTTTGAAGTGATCTTTCCGAAAATGGCAATGGCGAGATGTATTTTTTTCTTTTATGTTGCTTTGGCGCAAAGTCAAAATCCTTAGCGGGAACACTGCCAGGTAGTGAAAACCTAATGCGGTGATCTGGCAAAATGTAGCCATCACATTAAGATAAAAAATGTAAATATTTATAAATCTAAAATGTTGCACAATGTCTTTCAAATCTGGTTGCGTTTCTCCATGGTTAGGAGTGCACTTATGTGGCTGGACAATTAGCCAATTCTTTCTATCCTGAATTATTTGCTTTTCGTATTATGCATAAATTTATGTATATTTTGTGAAATAGTTTGTTGCTTGCATGTAAATTATTAATGTTAGTGTTCCTTTGTTATGTGAGGAAATGCAAGGAATTCCAATACATGTTGTTATTGTTATTATAGACCATATCGATAATTGACATAATCCCGCAGTTGATGGGGTAAATCCACAGAACCGGACGGGAAATCGGAACTCAGAACGAGGCCAAGTATGATAAACACACTACTTGCCCTCGCTCTGAGTTCCGTTCCCCGTCCGATTCTGTGGATTTACCCCATCAACGGCGGGAGTAGGTCAATTATCGATATGGTCTATAGAAGCAATAATTAGTCATGTGAGTGCAAGAAAGTCATATCTGCAAAGACAAACACCTGTCATGTCGATTATCGATAATCACAATTTGATATACCAGTAACCAGTGGAAGTTTAACAGCGAGAACTACATGCATCATGCATAGAACAATAACAAACCTTTGTTATGAACATCAACAATTGAAAACATGGGGGAATGATTGCATTTTTAATGGTCACCTCAGTTGAAACATACTTGTTACAATGCAGTTACTATTTTTGGTATCAATAACCACAGAGATACACACTTTCGGGATGTAAATTTACTTCGAGGCCTATAGGCAATGATGTGAGTTTCTAACTTTAAGGAGTTTTTGGTACGCAGAGCTGTGCACATATTTCATGAACAACAGATAAATCTGGATGGAATATAGTCTAATTTTTTGCCTCGGCCTTGACGTCATTTAGTATCGATACTACCATTTTGTGCCAAATGTTTTGTAAATATTGCGACAATCTATATTTCCGACAATCAATTACAAGTCAAACAAGGACCATTCTTTTCATAATTGTTGTACTGTAAGATGTCAATCAAAACCTTTGGATTATTTTGTAATTTGTATATATTGTTTTGGAATAGTGTGTGTTGACAGTGTCAAATATATTGTTGTGTATATAAGATATAGAAACTTTGAAGAAGTTATCAGTAGCCTTGTCCATATAAAAATGTATTATGGTTGTACGGTTTTATAAAAATCAACTCTATTTTCATCTTGTTTGTTGATGAGGTTGTAGGTAATTATAATGATAAGATATATACATTCTGATATAGAGATAATGGACCGCCACAATCATGAAAAATATGTATCCTTTGGTCATGATTTATAAAAAACAACTCAACATCTGGTTGTTGGTTGATGTATTTTTTGAGTCGTAACTGTAGATGTGCATGGACCGCCACAACAATGAAAATGTATGCTCTTAGTTACGCGATCATCTTTTTAAATTGACAATGCGGTTAGGCATTCAAACCAACATCCGCAAACAATACATAATTTATCTGAATTTTGACTTGGATGTACATAAAAACAATACATAATTCATCTTAACTTTTCCTGATCTTTTATTACAACAGTAGATTATTATTAAGTTTGGACTTTTTTATTCAATGGAAGATAATTATAGATGATCATTAAGTGTGGCTTTAGATTTCAGATAAATCATGAGATCTTTACATTATAATAAAGTTTATTGTAAATTTCAATTGACTGTACTTTGAAGTGCATGTGTTTATGAGGTTACCATGTAGTTATCATGAGCTTGACATTATTGTGCCAGTAAATTATGAATGGTTGTAAAGAATCTTGTTGTGTATAAAAACTATGTACATGTATGCTATAACTTATATTTCTGCATGCTTGTATGAAGTTTACTGTTATAGGTAAATAGTAAGATTAAACTTATAAACAGAAGCAATATGTAATGTATATTGGTTAATTTTGAATCCAAAAATATTTTGAACATTTGATAATCATCGCAAGAGAACACCAACAAAGATGCACTCTTGAAATTCAAGAAAGCATTAATTATTAATGCTTTAAAATTTGTGCAAAATTGAAAATGTTAACCCCAATCCATCATCCCCTTCATGTTGGGCTTGTTAATCGTAAATCCGTTAATGTTATTTCATTTCTTACCAAATACGGCTGATTTTGCCATACCTGGTTGCAAGAAATCATTAAGCATTCTGTTCGGTATTACCGACGTGCAAACAGCGACACAAAGTTGGCACCAAGGAAAAGTACATTCCTCAAGGCGCATTAGCAACGTGTTATGTTGATGCAACATTAATGACATGGGAATAATGTAGGTAATCTCTGTAACACATTGACTGTTTGCTTCATACAATGTATTGAGGAATCTCTTACACAGACATGATTGTTTTTGCTCTGTATTTGAAGAGATAATTACCACCAAGTTGTTTGCGTTGGTTATATGGTGTTTATGGTTTGAAATGCCGCAAATTGAGCAGTCCATGTTGGTGGCCCAAATTGATACCGAGTCCAATTGAACTATTAATTTTGTGTCGCCTTTCCTGTTGAGCTGTTTTATACGAGTTAACCAAAACTTGTTAAAACATTTGGATTATATGTGGGCTACTCTAGCAAAATGAGAGGAAACTTGCAAATCTACTTTTTGAATAAATGGCATCTAAAGTAAAAATAGGGTGAAAAAGTCAAATTTCGTTTTTTGACATAAAACGCCTTCATGCAAAAGTGTGTACCTATAACTAGGTCAATTTTGAACGCCAACTTTGCCGGGAAGTGCAATTATTCACGGTTAATTGATTACATGTTGCCATTATACACTGTAGTAATCAGTATCATTGAAATGGATTTGCAGCTAACTTTGCTTGCAATATATTCAGCGGACTGCTTTGGATTTCGATCTCTAAATGAGGAATGGAGAAAGAAAGTGTGACATATTATCATTCAAAAGCTGAGATTAAAGAGAAGTAAAATATGTCATAAACTCAATTTTGAAATTTGCAACTTTCCTTTCAATTTGCCAGAGCACCCCTCATATGTCAGTTGATGATGATTCGGCAAAATTTTGGAAGTGGAGGAATTTATAAATTGAAGAGTTTTTCAGATGACAAACAGTTAAATAGGATGACTAGAAACGGTATTTAAGAAGTTGTTTAATTTCCCAAGAAAATTTTTGGCAACTGAGAAAAATAAGAAAAAAATGTAGTTTTAAACATGTGATGAGAGTACAAAATCAAATTAGATCTTTGTAAATTAAAAAATTTGAATGATTTGTATTTAAGTTGGCCTATTTATATAAAAGTAAAAGCACAATTTGCTTTAAATTCATTTTTCCAAAATGTTGACGATCTTCCAGAAACAATAGGCTAGTTCAAATGTATTGTAAATGCATATCAATGCATTTTGCAATCTGTTGTAAATATTTTATTAACCAATTAATTATTCTATTCACTGGAGTTAATAATTAGATAATCCCACTTGAGAAATTGCAATCCGTAACAATCCTTTTGTGTTTACTCAAGCAAAAGCAAAACACCTAGACTTGTTTGCCTTTGTCAAAGACAATATTACCTATCCCATACTTTGATTGACAGGTCTCTTTTGTTTGGTAAGATTAATTCGATACTTCTTTTGTCAATTACAATCTGCAAACTATTTGTCAACTGAAGCCTTTATCTGTTAACAAGATAACTTATGAAGTATTTGAACAGACGTAATGTCCGACTGGATTTAGAAATGTTGATGTATAGGTCAAGCAAGATGCAAAAGATTGTAAATATTGTCCATTTCTGCCAATGTTATAGTGCAATATATAGGAGCTGTGTAAAGTATCTTTGTTATAAACTTATATTTTCTGTATATTACTGCTTAATAAAATTGTTATTATTACATCATAGTATTGTCGGTTTGTGTTTACATTTGAATACGCCAGTACAACTCCAATAGCTCGCTTCTGTAAATTAAACTTACAAAATATATATGCATACAAATCTCTGAAAATGCTTTCACATCACTTAGATAGCATTTCCATGTCATATCCCAATCACAGTGTCACATTTGACCTTGTAGTTGAGTTTTTTAGACATTGTTAGATAATTGTTATAAGTATATAGTTGCTATATTTAAACAGCCAGTACAAGAAAACCCCAAATCCATGAGCTCCCATCTGCAACTATATACTATAAGAATTATCTATCAATGTCTAAAAAAAGTCAACTACAGGGTCAAATGTGAAACTATGATTGGGATATAGACATGGCAATGCTTTTTAGTGATGTGAAAGCATTTTCAGAGAATTGTATGCATTTATATTTTTACAGAAGGGAGTGATTGGAGTTGGGTTTTTTTTGTACTGGTGTATTAATACATTCGTCTAAATGTAAGAAATCAATATAAAACCAGTTTGATCTGCTACGAGAAGAAAAATAGAGATTTTTATTTTGAATTTCAAAATTTGATATTTTGCAGTATTTACACATGAGATAAGCTTCTATACAGAGAATTTGATACAAAGAAAATCATTTTATAGATAAAAATGAAATACAATTATATTTCAACTAAATTTAACAAGTAAAGCTATGGTCACAATACTTCATACATACAACTGCAAGCAGCGTTCTGAAAATGATTTGACCAATTTTTATGAAATTTTGATATCAGTTGTTTGCTAAACTGCGTCCTTAGACCATTAGAAGTTTGTAAAAATGTCATACGCTGTACGCAAATTTGTGAACATTTGTATTAACACAGTAAAGTCAGCTAACTGGAAAGTTTCTGTAAAATAAAAAACGAAGGAGAAATTTACTTGAAACTTTCCAAATATTCATCCATTGAGTTGACCTACATTACATATTTTAAAAAGTCAATAGCTCACCTTCTAAATTAGGACATTAACTTTTTGAACAGCCCTTGTAATATAATATGAACTGCTTTACAAATCCTCACCTAATTTGAACAACAGCTATAAAATCTACCTTACAAAAACTACTCAATTGATGATAAATATGAATTACTGTTTTAGAAATACTATTTTTTCAAATCTGAAGTAAAGACCAAGTCACTGTAACCATAGCAAAACTGTTAACAACATTTAATGCCACTAAAATTTCTTACTATACTGATATGTACCTGCTATTATGAAATTCAGGACAAAACAAAATCACTTGGTAACAATCCAGTATAACATTAGCCAGATAAGCAACAGAGCAAAATTCAGCACTTATTATATAAAACGATACCTTACTACATTGTAGTAGGGCTTGTGTCTGGGTGAAATCAAGTGATCAAGCATAAGCAAATATCTGAACACCATTCACATATACCGACATTTTCCATTTTCCTTTTATGTTAAGTAAAATGATGATCCAAATATTGGTGAAATTGTGTTTGTTTATATCAACAAAATATCATTGGATAAGGCCAAAAAAAATGAATTGTTTGGTTGTCCTCCAAAACTCTTTTGAGCAAGTGCGGGCGGGCAGATTTTTTTTCAAATGTAAGTCAAAGCTACACCAAATTATGGCCTCTATAAAGATGTAAAAAAATCTACTGTACCGAAAAATCTCTTTATACAAGTTTAAAAACAGTATTACAATGTAAACAAAATGAAAACAACAACATAAAAAATATTTTCAAATGATCAAAATTCTCAAAGAAAAAAAATATAAAAATTTGGAAATCTGAAAATTAGGCGCAGTATGCTTTTGTAGAGTAAAAACTTTTTCCAGTTTCAAAAAATAGGAGCGGGTGGTGGAGGACAACCAAACAACTTTTTTGGGGGGCCTAAGCACATACTTTGGACAAAGAAAAATAATGTCATACATCAACTTGAATAATGTGCACTCTCTAACTGCACTGTTACTGTTTGTAATATCTTCCCATGACAGCCTCCCATTATTTTCAATAACAAGCATCTCTCCCAAAGACAACCTGTGAACTCACGACAATTTAACTCACGACAATTTAACTGTTAAAGGGGCAAAATTTTAAATTTTATTTAAGTATGACTTACACTTCATATGTTAGAAAATAACAGTCAATTACCAGATATCGGGGGAAAATTTGATCATAACCTTCAGAAAAGTCTAAAATTTGAATTCTATTTTGTTTGTTCATCTTTGGTATGAGGCTATACTGTACAGGTATTTATTGATGCTATAAATCAAAGAGACCAAAATTTATTTGTAAAACATTCCTTCCACATCAAAGATTGCAGATAAATCAAAAGAAATTTGGAGTTTGCGTTAGATCTCCTGAAGAGGACAATTTAAAAAAATCAACTATAGACTAGTATTTATAGTTGTCGACAATGATAATTAAAATATTTGCAGTATAGACCTTTTCAAACCAATCTTTTCCGAAGATATACCCGAAAGCTTGAACAAATTCCGATCATTTCCTGGAAATAAATAGTAAATCTGTGCCTCATCTTCTGACAAAGTTCGACACTTCGACAGTATGTTTCCAAAAACGACGAATGTTGCCGTTTTTATCATGCACTTTTGCGGTACTATTTCATTTTATTTCATAGTCGTCTGCCGACTGAAACTGCTGTGGCACGTGACCATGTTTTCCGATCGCTGTTTGAAAAGGTCTATGCAACAAGCACTTTATATTCTAAGGCTTTTTACAACTTTATAAAAAATTGGACTCTAATACATTCATTCAAACGCCTTGAATTATCACAGATAAGACAGAAATATAAACAAATATTGATCATGAAATGTACTTCATGATAGAAAAATAGTTACTTTAAACTTTGTACAATTCAATAATTACATTTTGAAATTATTTACAATAGCAGATACACTTTATCATTCAACTTATATAGAGCTTTAAAGGTACTCCAACTTTAGAGGGTCTAACCCCGCTGCGTAGACTCTTCACGTATGTAAACTATATATAGTTGTTGGATTTAATACGTGTGCGTACAGCCGTACACGCAAACTAAACAACCTTGAAAATATATTCTCGCGTATTTGCTATAGACATGTGTTCACAAATTAAAACCGACAACTATAACTCTAAATTTAAATGTTCTGCAGGACCTCTAATTTTTAATTAACAATTTTGTTTAAGCTTAAAACACAATATTGGAGTTTTAATGATATAACTAATTATTACTAAAAATGTAAGCAGAACACCCAAGGGTATTTTGTGCCCCTCTCACAGACCCTCTTGATTTGTTAAAATTGCAGTTTCTTTGGTGGGCACAATATCTACAAAATCAGAGTAACTTAATATACATTCAACATGACATTTACATCTTTGGAATATTCATTCAAAGTAACAATATTTTGTAATTCTATACAATCATGGATACATTTTGACAAGTATCAAATGGTATGAATTTGCAGACATTTTTAAACCTACCAAATTTAAAACGTTACAAATTGAATTTCTGAAAAATTTAAAGAGTATTGATTGCATTTCTGGTAGTTTGACTAGATTTTGACTTTATCTTTCAATATTTAAAGATTGTAAAAGCATAAATCTTCTCAAGGTCTGCAATAGTTATGTGCGATTAAACAAAGAAGCCCAAACAGGACATCTTTGGCTTTAGTTGATTGTTAAAAATAATGTCATTAGTATCATTGTGCACAGACTCAAACACCAGTATTTGGTTTTGATGCTGTTTACCTCAAGCTGGGAAGAGAAATGATGTATTTACTTGTGGTGAGACAGTGAGAAACTTGGTCTGTTGTAGAGACTGGGTGTAGAGACTGGTTCAAAGTTCATCTTTTGAATATGACAGCAATTTTACTCAACTCACTCAAATTTGTAGGAAATTGTTCCACAGAGTATGACATGGGTGAAAACATGAGTAAAAGACCAAACTAAAGTCAAACTTCGAAATGAGCTCCCCATTTGGGTTTTTTTACTCATTAACGCGTGTTGTCAAGTAGTACTCTACGCCGTACGCCGAAAATTGACCAGTCATGATTGTCATGCATCAGCTTTGTCAGTTGAATTAAATTCTGAAGTTATGCGTATGCACGAACTACGTAGAAGCTCGATTGTTTGAATATTCTGGATGCAATTTTCAGGGAGCTTATTTAGAAGATACGACTTTACATCTGTCCTTATTACAGATCCAATGAAATCTACCATCTCAATCAATAGTTGGCATTTAATTACCAAACCTTAGTTACAACATATGTGACCCATCATATCGAAAGGTACCTTAAGGGTTCCAAAATGAAAATTGATTTTTTGGTCATATCTGAAAGGTTAAATTTTAAGCTTTAAAATGACACCTTGCTTTTGGTTATTGGATGTTCGATTGCAAAGTTACATCCAAATTGGTAAAAGGCATCAGGCTGATTCAGAAAACTATAGTTCTGAGAAAATCAAGTTTAAAGTTTCTGTACTGGTAAAACTTGAATGGAGAAAGGATTTTTATCTCGGTTTTTAAAACATTTGTCCTATGTTTTTGATGTTGGAACCTGAATAATATGATAGAATACACTTCAAAGGTAACGTTTCTGACAATTTTAGAAATTCGACCTTGGACGTGATTTTTGACTATGCTCAGCTTCAATGGCCCACATCTCATAATTTACTATGCCGACCTTAAGGTACCTTTCGATATGACGGGTCACATAAGCTATACTTTGATAATCACTAAATAGCCTGGAATTGTATCAACAGCCAAAGGTAATCCAACATGCATGCCTGCCATAGATACTGATGCACCAGTCACGCATACAACATGCGCTGCGTCTCTTTCAGCTGTAATGTCCCTGGACAAAATCGAGTACAAAAAAAGTACAACATTCCTGAGGTGCACATTTGGAACACAATTATAGTACAGTTTTAGTACAAATATAGTACACGAATTTGTACTATATTTGTACTAAAACTGTACTATAATTCTATTCCAAATGTGCACCTCAGGAATGTTGTACTATTTTTGTACTCGATTTTGTCCAGGGGTGTTCAGCTACATGCATGCTTCTCTGTATCAATTCAAGATGCAAACAGGCCTACCTACTAAGAGTTGATCAAAGTATATATTAAGCATAACACATCATTTATTTTATGAGAAAGTAATATATTTTGCCACTTTATAGTAACATTTCAGTTCCCTCACACAGAGCAGTAACTGATACTGCTATCAACTGCTAGAAACATCAAGGGAAAGAATAATTTATATTCATGTTTACCGACCAAGAGAACCAAACAGTAACTGATAATGTACAGGCATACCCTGGGTAAAGAAGGAATAAATAAATAGAAACAGGAAGCTTATCTTTTACAGACAGAGTGATTAATATGCCAACAAATTACCATGTCACAGTATAATGTTTTCAGTACCTTATTGGAAACAAGTAATTGATACTGTATATAGGTGTACCCTGGATAAAGAAATAATTAGAGAATAAAAGATAAGATTTTTTGTTTTGCCTGTCATCTATCGTCTCATAATGGATGGGCGTACATTATTTTGAGTAATGGGTGCC
>JXSR01S035436.1:0-11485 GCA_000969725.1 Ophiothrix spiculata
TCCGGTGCTTTGAGTGGTCCTATACCTTAAATACTGTATCAGCCCCTCCACGTATATAGCTCAGTGATTCACACACACCGTATCGTCACGCTACGTGTCTTTGTAACCTTTTGGCCTACACACAGCAGTGGAACAAAATATTCATCTCATTTTAACTCCGCTGTGTAAATAAATGCCAAAGAGCACGTATTATTTGGTGTCAGGTGAAATTGAAATGTGTTTCACATTATAATTAGTTGACTTGGCGCTACACAATAAGATGCAGTGATAGTTTGTCTTACAGTGACGGCAAGACAGAGGCATCATCATCATGCAGTAGCGGATCCAGGTTTGGCCAAGAGGGGGGGCCCAACATTTTGTTGACTCATCCGAGCTTTGGAAACAAAACGAGCGGAGCTCCAGACCTTTGTAAAGGACGGGGTGGGGTCGGGATGGAGTGGGGTGTTTAGTGGTATTTTTTGCCATCACACCAAAGTTTTGTTTTTAACAAAAAAGAGCCTAATTGATACTATTTTTGACAAAACTTGTGTAGGATTAAGAAAATTGTGGCATTTCAAAACACAAATTACTTGATTGTGGCAGCATATTTTTGCTATTTGATGCACATTTGTTAGCACTTTTCCATCAAAATCTCGGCAAGGTACTTCAGGGAAACACATTCAGCAATACATAATGTATAGGGGGTGTTTGAGGGGGATGTGTCCCCTCATGAATGAGAAAATTTTGGAATTTCAAAACACAAATTACTCAATTTGGTGCATAGATTTTTGCTACTTGATGCTTCAAGTTACCACTGACTTTTTCATTGAAATCTTGGGAATGTATTCCAGGGAAACATACAGTTTTTCAGCAAAAGACAAACATAATGTATAGGGGGTGTTTGAGGGGGACGTGCCCCCTCAGGAATGAGAAAATTTTGGAATTTCAAAACACAAATTACTCAAAATCTCGGCAAGGTAATGCAGGGAAACACATTTAGCAATAGACAAACATAATGTATAGGGGGTGTTTGAGGGGGATGAGATTTTTGCTACTTGATGCTTCATTTGGCTTTTTTCCATCAAAATATCGGCAAGATACTAAAGGGAAACACATTCAGCAACAGACAACTTGTTTTCTTTTTACCTTTCCCCTTTCTCTTCTTCCATTCCCTCTTCCCCTTTTGCTTTCTTTTTCTCTTCTTTCCCTTTTCTCTTCCTCCTTTTCCTTCTGTTTCTCTTTTCCTTCCCCTTTTCCATTTCCACTTTCTCTGCTTCCCTCTTTCCCTATATTTTTCTTTCTCTCTCTTCTTCCTCCCTTTCTTCCGTTCCCAGTTATTTGCTCTCCTTCCCCAGATTCTGGCGTCCGGGGGTCAAGCTGCCCCCACTGGTTACGCCCCTGATTTTTAAAGGATGAGGACAACAAAAGGGGGGTTGCCTTCTTCAGAGAGCTCATTTTCAGAGCGATTTCCTTGTTAAAACAGGATGAAAAAAGTCAATTTCAATTTTTGTCTTTGCCCTTCCATCTCTTTTCGTTCACTTTTTTGTCCTTTGCTATTTTTCCTTTCCTCTCCTTTTCCTTTCTTTTCTTCTTCTTTTTTTTTTGGGGGGGGGGGGGGGGGGCCTGGGCCCCTCGGGCCCCCCCTATGGATCCGCCATTGGCATGAACAGATTTAAAAAGAATAGCTGAGAGGATCGAGGAGACAGTGCGTCGCTTTATCACTCTCCATTTTCTTGAACTTGAGATACGGTTCGGTGTGGCTCAGTGGACGCAGTGTTGGAAAAATATCAAATGGCAACTAGCTAGTCTGGGCCAATCCTTCACAGTTCCACGCCGTGCTCATTACCGGGGCTCATTATAGCCATGTACTGTATTAGCTTGAGGGAAAGGAAAAACAAGCAGAGCCTGAAATCGCGCTAGGGACGGGTTGATGGAACCAAGCTGTACATGTACATTATACAAGAAGCAATTGGATAGGAACTGCTTTGATCATGCACGATAAACCCTGAGTGACACTGTACCGACCAATCCAACTCTCACAACACGGCTGTCTCATCAATATTTTTGCGGGCGTTCTATTTCATGAACTTGCAATTACTAGCCACGACTAGCCAATATTGGCACGGCGTACTTGCATTTACCTACTCAAAAGCTGCTTGCTTATGTTGCCTGCCTTACCCCGCTACACTGATAATAAGCCACTACCTTCGCGCCGGCGCACAGCCATTTTCCGGCCCGTATAACAATTTACTGATGCATCAGTGTTGACCCGCTGACAGCAAGGGACATTAAATATTACCACATATCTCTGTGTGCTGTGTACAGTCAAGACGTTTCTCAGGCTCCAGCGAAAAACAACATGGAGCTCAGTGACATTGGGGAGAGAGTTTACGCTGCTGAATCACTATTAAACTGTCGGAATCGTAAGGTACGTAACTATTTAAAAACAACAACAACATGTATTTCAAATGTTATAAATTATGCGTAGTACATACACTGTACATGTTAATAGCAATGCATACGTTATTGCCGTAGTAGCGCTGTTTAACGGATGTTTAACCTGTGTGCTTATAGCCTTGTTTGTATTTTGTTTTCGCTCACACAGGGAAAGACAGAATACTTAGTGAAATGGAAGGGATGGTCGATCAAGTAAGTGAAATCTCTTTAACCTTCTATACGCTATAGCATGTAGACCTATACTCGTATTAGTAGAAGTAGTAGAAGTATAATGAAATGTAATTTTATTATGTTTAAACGTCATGGTACTTACAGCTTAAACTAATATTATCACCCCTTTGCCTTACAGATACAGTACGTGGGAACCGGAAGATAACATACTCGATGCACGTTTGTTGGAGCAATATGGAGATAAGGGCGAAAAGTAAGTAGAGGAACTCTTTTAACCTTTTGAAGTTTTAGCATGCAAAGAATTAATCAACATGGCGCGTATTTACTACTTCAGTTCGTGTTAAGTGTGCGGGGGCAATGTATTTTATATCAACAGTTCGCTCTTATCTGTTCCATACTCGATTTTATTTTTATCACAGGGGTAAAGATAAAGAATCAACTACCGCAGACAAAAGGAAGAACAGGAAGAGAAAACTTGTTGAGGTATGGTTTTTTTTAATCATGAAAATTGAGCTTGACGTAGTATTTTATTATTTAGCTTTTGTATTTAAATTGATTGCGCCACATGCAATTTTTTGTTCGGTTCTTGTATCTGTCCCCTCCTTCCTCAATATATCTGAGATTTGTTGGTTGTTTTTTTAGATTTTGTATTTTTTAATATTGTTAATTTTAGAATCTTACACATGTAATAAAGTTTATCATAGAAAGCATGGAGCCTTTTTAAGGTACTAGAAGGTTTTTAAAAGAACAATGTTGAAAAATTATCTTAAACGACTAAGCAATGATTATGACGATCATCAAGGACGACAACCAAACAATCAATTTCATATGTGACCTTACAAAAGTAGAACATGGTGTTTATTAAGAGTTTTTTATTCATATTTTGATATAATTATACTCATTTGACCTTGAGTGACCTCAACTTGTCTAACCCCCAACCCCTTGGGACACTCCACTTACTCAGGACTATTTCATGACCTAGTGACCTGCAGAGTTTTGTTCTAGGTGAGGTCATGAGTTAATGACTAACGGTTATGACCTTGAATGACTCTAAATTACCTCGAACGACCTCTTCAGAATTTTGATCTCAAATGGCCTTTGACCTTTGTTGACACCCACCAGACACCTGCAGAACACTCCTGGTTGGTGATCGAAATCGATTTTGGTAGAGATCATCGCAAGGGCACAGATATATCTGTGAACTTACAGTTATATTACAAATATTATATACACCGCTGTTTGATGCGTTCACTTATTGACCAAAAAAACACTATCTAAAGAAATGCATGTCCTTAAAAGTGTTAAAATTAGTTCTGGAATAAGATGTTGAACTGTCAAATTTGTTTAATTTCACATTTTGTTTTAAAAAGCTCATTTGCTGAGGAGTGTCCCAAGGGGAGGGGGGTTAGGCAAGTTGAGGTTGCACCTTATCCATGCGTCAAATATCAAAAAATAATGCTCGTAGATTCTGAAAACCCCGAAACCTTTGGCTATAAATGAACAGTATTTAATGGTGATCAAACAGCGGTGTATATGTCATCAATGTGTTTTATTGAAAATGCGTATGGATTTTATTTATTTTACAGAATGGTGCTGACGTGCCTTCTTCTTCTGGACAAGAATCGAAAACGGAAGACACAGGCGACAATGATGGATCTGGCTCAGATGATCAAACAACGCCATCAGCAAAGAGTAAATCGAATTGTACAACGGAGAAACATGTTGTGACGTCACAGCAAGACGACTCCGCCTCTGATGATAACAGTAGCGGTTCAAGTGATTCTGACACAACAAAACAAGACTTACCTAGTGGCAGTGACACTGATGAAAACAACAGTGAGAGTTCATCAACAGCATCTGAATCACCCAAATTACAAAGCAGTATTAATACAAATGAAACCAAAGAATCGCAAGGTAAAGAATCTATTGTCGAGACCACAAAAGACTCTGATTCCAAAGTATCTACGGTTTCTTCAGATTCAAAGGAAGATGAAAAATGCGCGAGCGCTTCAACATCAGATAAAACGGATGTTGAACCGTCAAATTCATGTGACACTGTTAAATCAGATGCTGCAAGCGAAACACCGGTACAAGAAAAGTCGGACGGTGATTCTTCTAAAAAGCCTGAGGATAAAGCATTGCATGAAGAAAACACAGAGGACAATATCGACTCTAAACCATCTTCAGTATGTGAAGATGAGACTAGTACTACGGTGTCCACAGTTAAAAAGTCCAAAAAGAAATCGAAGAAGCGAAAGTCTAAATCGAAAGTATCTGGGGAAAACCCAGCAAAAATTAAGAAACTCTCTTCATCCAGTGCTACCAATAAAGAATCTACAACACTTTCAACGACATCTAGTGGTCACTCAAAAAAGAAAAAGAAGAAGAAAAAGAAGCATTCCTCATCAAGCACATCTTCGTCTAGTAAGTTGAAATCCAGTTCTAAAAAATCGTCAGAAGGAGTTGCAACTCTAGAAAATGGTGAATCAAAAAAGAAGAAGAAAAAGAAAAAGAAGAAATCATCTTCAAGCAGTACCAAAACAAGTAGCAGTAGTGGTAGTAGTAGTAAAAAACATAAGAAGTCATCAAAAGACAAATCAAAATCAAAATCAAGTCGTCGTCATCGGCATGGGAAGAAAAAGAAACACAAAAAAGTGTCCTCTGGATCATCAGAAAATAAAGATGGCCTTGAAACGAAACCGTCTTCCACCGAAAAGGAAGTATCAAGTGTTACCAAAGATGTATCTGGTGCCTCAACATCAGAGACTCTTGAAAAGCCAAGCATTGAAAAGAAACTAGTGAAAACCATTATTAGGACTAGCAAAAATGGTAAAATTGTTAAACGCAGTAAGGAGAAGAAAAAGAAGAAGAAAAAGAAAAGCTCTTCTTCTTCATCATCGTCATCTAAGACATTAACCAAGGAACCTATAGGAATGCTCTCAATTAAGTTACCATCGTTCTTACCAAAGAGATATACTCCAAGCACTGATGACAGTGACTGTGTATCGGATTGTAGCGAAAAACGCTGTAATTCTGAAGATGATCCATACAAATTTACGAACAATAACAATGATATGGTAACAGCAAATCAGAACAAAGTATTTGATCAGGTGGTTAAGAAAGTAACATCCGGCGAGATATCACAAACTACTGAAAAATTGCCAAATGAGAGCTCTACTCATGTTGTCGCTAAGAAACCTGAAAAGGTGTGTCTAAGAGCATGGAAGGAATCAAAACAACGAGAAAAACTGGCAGCAGCTAACAACGATAAAGATTTACAAGAAACTGAGCAGAAGGCATCTGAAGAAAGTAAACCAGAATCATTATTGCCGCCGAAATTAGCAATTTCGTCACTTTCTCCAAATGGAATTAAGGTGTCAACGAAATGTGAACCACCTTCACCTAAGCAGAAAAGTAGGTCACCAAGTTCGCCGAAGTCTCCGAAAGGAAGTCGCCTGGATAGTGTTATAGCTAAATGTGAGGAAATTACAAAAGTTATTTTCAAAGTTTTGCCACCAAAGAATAATTCAACGAAAGAACTAACACTTAGATTAGGTTCGCCTAAAGCAAAATCTCCTCCAAAAATTACCTCACCAAATGCCACATCACCAACAAAAGACACTTGTCCACCATCAAATTCAGTTTCTTCGCCAAAAACCGAGCCTGAAGCTCAAAAATCAAGAGATGAAACTGCAAAAGTACAAAAATCCAAAGACTCAAATGAAAGTGAGCAAAAGCAGCAAAATAGTACATCTGAAAGTGTGCCAAAGAAATTAGGCAACAGTAAAAAAGAACAAGTCGTTGTTCAAAATGGAGATAAAGCATCAGATTCGCAAAATAAAAAGCTCCCAGCACCTGCCATAAATGGAGAAACTCCATTGAATTTATCTATCAAACGTACAATGGTTACCGAGCAACCCAAACTATGGCGTCCTCCTAAAGCCGCCATATTGGATATTCTCGTTACTGACGTGACAGCGCGAGACTTAACAATAACAATTAGAGAAAGTTTTACTCCTGATGGGTTCTTCAAAAAGACTTGCTCCTAAACCGTGAAAGGACTAGGTATCTAGATTCGTTGTTTTAAACAGGCATCGTGTATTCGTATGTAAAATATTTTGCAGTACATTATAGCTCCAAAAAAATTGGATTATATATTTCTTCCGTGAAGTTTTCAGTATTATACAAAGTATATCAGTATGTGTGCTTCTTGTTGTACACCTGGTTTGCATCGAGTGGTTTTACTTATCTGGTACCATTTGTGATCAGTACACCAGATCGTGGATATTAATATTTCAGACATTCATCATTCGACCTGGATTTAATATTTCATGCAACAAGATTGTACCTTGCTTGTACAGAAATGTAGCAATACATTGTACATTTATGTGGAATTACAATATGTACATTTTTACAGAAAAAGACTAAGTCTGATAATTTAGTTCTGTCATACTCCCAAATGGAATAATATTTTTGCATACTCTACTCTCTATTTCTGCAGTCGAATCTAACTCGTGTTATGTGTGAAGGAAGATTGTTCTATTTATGGATAAAATAATACTTGATGTATACATAAACCTATCACTTTAAAGATGCAAATGTTTACACATGTAGTTTTCTGATTGTTGTTTCTGCTGATGTACTCAACGTTGTTTGCTAATGTACAGATAGTTGGATCATGTACATGGAGCATAAGAGTGGATTATATCCTGCCATTTGGAATATAATACTATGTGGATTATACACTATATATAAAATTAATCTTTACTAGTATCACATAGCAAGGATTATATATCAAAACTGTCTGGAATATTATACACACTGGCAAGGTCGAGCCCTGAGAAAATGGGAATGTGATATATCTTGATCATCATTTTGGATAAATTGGAATATAATATTTGTGGTTATTTTATGAAACACTAATACTTAAAACAAGAAAATGTCTCTAGATGGTTGCAGTCGAAAATAAAACAACCTGGTATTTGATACAGCTTGTAGGATTTACACTTAAAAGAAGCACTTCCAAGCCTGGATATACTTTAATGTACCTCTACAGTTTCATGTTAGAGCATGTATGTTTGTACGAGGATCACATGAGGGTGAATTAGTACTGTACGATATATTTTCACTATGCTCAATGCTGATAAACTTGTATTACTCTGAAGTCATACATAACATTGAGTTTCAGCTGGCGAATTCATCATTAATGCAAATCCATTTTTGGATTTCTAGGCTGATACCATGGATACCGGATATGACAATAATGCAGATTTATTGAACTAATTTGAAAGCTATAAATGTAGCTTTTAACAATTCGTTGACCGACTGAATGCAACAGAACATTTGCTTTGCTCAAATCCGTATGTAAATTATTTTGCAATTCAAATTTAGCTTTTTCACCCATCGTATGAAATTTATCAAAATTGACTATTGACGTAGAGAAAATGATAATTCGTTTAATTTGTGAAAATATTCACCCTGCAAAATGAGCAAACTAGAATCGATTGTTTTGCATTCACCCGTCGTGTTTTGTTAAAAGCATGCAAAGTGGAAATAAGAATCCGGACGTTTGTTGAGTGTAATCAGAGACTAGCATGCATACGTCAAAATGTATGTCGTATTAAATACCTCCTCCAATATGAGTCAAGTAGCGTGATGTCAAATATCAAAGGTGCTCCATTTTCATTATACGTCTGCAAATTTAACCGCCAACTACTAGTATATATAATTTAAGCTTACCAAGCTCTTTTTAGGAATATGAGGAAATTGCGTTTTCACCATCTTTTTCAGCACCATCTTACTGAATTAAGTATGCAATTTCACGATTTTTGCATAATCGCTATGTGACATCACATAATACGCCCTTCCTATTGAGTTTTACAGCACGTAGTATCGTATTCCGTAATACTACGTGTAGAAATTATGAATGGTTTGCATTAGTAAATGGAATGACGAACCGTAAAAAATAAATTTTTGGAAAATAATATTTGCTTTACGTGACAAAGATAGTGAACGAATAGACAAACATTCTTTCAGAGAAATCATCAAAGTGGGCAGTCCACGCTTTTTAAAGAGTGGGGGTTTGAAATCTTAAAATATTGTAAAAGGGTGGGAGTTCACTCTTTCCACTAAAAAGAATGGATTGATATAAAGGGTGGAAACAAACTATAAAGGGTTGGGTTTTTCAGACTCCCAAGTTATGCAACTGTATCTAAAAAGAAAATGGGAGGGGGGGTGAAATAGGAATATTCACAGTCTGAAAATAAGTGGGGTTACATACATTGTATTTCAGTAATGCTTTTGGGTGTCAGTCTGCAACATTAATATGGCACCAGAAGTTGATGTAAGCTAACATTTATGATGTAAGAAACATTGCTTAAAGGATCTAAAAGATCTAAAGGATCTCGGGGGATCTAGAATTGTCAGTAGCAAGGGTGTCTTTATAAAAAGGGTGAGGAAAAAATAGAAAGTGTGTGTCAAACCCCACTGCCCACTATGATCATAAATTTGAATGGTTCAAATGGTTAAACCAGGATATTAAGTTCTGATACGCGGTTGCATGTGTTGAGTTCATGTTTCTTGGATTTCCAGTAGGTTGAAAACAAAAAATGTTTTGATTACGTTAATCCAAACATGATTGCTTTTTCCTGGCGACATCAGGCATTTAAATTAAAATGATCACGCTTGACACACAATTTATCATGCACTCACCTTTGCTACTATAATAATGAACGTCATTGCGTTACCGTCTCACTCTCTACGAGCTGTTACGAACTTTGAACCAATGCTGGTATATCCATGCAATTTTGGTTTCGACTCTGACATAGTACGGGTTACCTTTACCATTCAACATAGCTCAAACAATCTACTTTCTTTGACGCAATTACTTTGCAATTTGTCAAATCATTGACCGATGTTCAAACTTACAATTTACATGTTTCTTTTCATGTTTCAAAAACATAGTCCTATAAATATAATAATAATAATACTGTGAATTCTTGCACGTTCATCATAGAGTTGTGTGTCATTAGATCAACAAGATTGATCATTAGATCATCATTTATATCAATTTTGAGTGCCAAATTCATCTGTTCTATATGTATTTGAATACATGTGATTTCATTAATATACAGTGAGTTCTTCAAATTATAATAAACACATCTTCATATTAACTCATGATCATAGCACAAAAACGGTGCTGCGATCAAAAATTTAGATGCCAATACCCATAGAAGTTGCCTTTTTGTAATATAAAATGTTTTCAAAAACAAAGAGCTCTCATAAATTTAGTACTAATAATGATAACTGATTTTACAACTCTTTAAAAGGAAATTGAGACATAATAGAAAAGGAAAGACGTGTGGTAGTATGATGAGTTCGTCCCCGATTTAGGTTCAGACGATACAATTATGTATGATGTGACACAACAGACACGAACCTTGTTTTCGTCTCAGTTAAGAAGTATTTTATGATCGAATATTTTATTGGTTTCTCTTTTAAATTGTAAGTCAAATAGATTTTTACATAGTGTTATAAATATTTAACGATTGTATAAGTGTACAATGTTGCTAATAGAATTCTAATAAAATGTTACATTTGCCAATGCTATGATTGTGTCTCTTGTATTATTCATTTCTGTTTCAACAAACCTCAATACGCTATGCGGTCTTGCTCAATTCAAACCACTGTCACGGCCCGGTGTGCCTCGGCAATAAATAGGCCCAAGTAAACAAATTATGCAGGCGATTCATCGTGCACCCTGCTTTCCTGAATTCAGCGTGGTCAATGTACATCACGCATCCGCGCATGTTCTTTACACTTTCAATTGGACTTCATACTGTAAATGTTGAGGTATGAAAGTGTTCCTTTAAGCAAGTGTTTTCTACATGGATCCTAAATACGAGTACAGTAAAAACTCATTATAATGAAATCTGATGTAAGAAAAGCCCTGTCATAAAGAATTATTTTCCCTGTACCATTTAGCTAATTTCCTTTATTTTTTATTCTTTTAAACCGAAATTTTGGATATAAAGAAATAATGTGTCTATCCCCAGCAACTTCGTTATAAAGAGTTTCAACTGTACTAAATATGCCATTTAAAAATACATGACATCAAATCGTGAATAGTTCAATATACATGTACATTGCCCGGGTACATTGTACTGTCAAATATGGTATTATTCAAACACATGAGAGTAAAATAATAGCACATACATACGATATCGGCTTAATGTTGCAGTGTGCATGTTACACTCACATGTGCAATACATAATTTACAACATGGCTTATAAATAACATGAACAATTATATACATGGCCTAGAATAATGGTAACATAATAATTAAATGTAAAAACGACTAGTGTGCACAACATGTATAATGGCATACAGAACTGTACATAACCTGCATAACGGCATCATACAAACATTATATAAATAACATGCATAATTGCAAGCAAACACATCATGCATAATGACATATAAACACTTTACATAACATGCATAATCATGATAATGACAAACAAACACATAACCAGTCTGTCCCGGAACGCTCAGCCGTAACATTTGTTTGTTACGGCTCACCGTAACATAATACACTCTCCGCCGAATTCATATGTTAACACTTTTTTAGTACCATATTGACGCGAAATGCGACGTTAGACGCAATATTTGATAAAAAGATTGATACAATGCCTTCCAATCATGCACTCGAGCATCACAAACCGAAATGGTCGGCTTTGAAGGTTGTGCTTATCAAAAATGATCAACAAAGTGGTCAGAATTCCATGTTAAATTAGACCACTTTTAGAGTGGATTTACCATGGAACAAAATCAATTTTAGGTAAGTTTTTCATTGTACATAGATGCTTCATAATGTGAT